>CM031377.1:24099576-24360054 GCA_018208015.1 Medicago ruthenica
TTCGAGATATTACCTGTTCGTTGACACTTGTCACAGTGTCGGACGAATTCAGCGCAGTCCTTAAAGAGTGTGGGCCACCAGAACCCACTCTGGAGAATTTTTGCAGCTGTTCTTTCCCCACTATGGTGGCCCCCATAAGCTGAGTTATGGCAGTGCCACATTATGCTCCTTGCTTCCTCACCTGCAACACAACGTCTGATCAAACCGTCAGTGCTTACCTTAAACAAATAAGGATCGTCCCACAAGTAGTGGTTTGCATCCTTGAAAAATTTCGTCTTTTCTTGCCAGCTCATATCATCAGGCAGCAAGTTCCCGGCCTTAAAATTTGCCATGTCAGCAAACCATGGCCTTTCTTGGATGTTGAACAGTTGTTCATCCGGGAACTCAGCTGCTATGGCCTTTCCTTTTTCAGTCACCTCTCTGTTGTCCAGCCTAGAAAGGTGGTCGGCTACCACATTTTCAACTCCTTTTTTGTCTCGGATCTCCAGATCAAACTCTTGCAAAAGCAAAATCCACCTCAACAAGCGGGGTTTGGAATCTCCTTTTGTCAACAGGTACTTTAAAGCTGCGTGATCTGTAAAAACAATAACTTTGGAGCCAATTAGGTAGGACCGAAATTTTTCCAACGCGAATATTACCGCTAGGAGTTCTTTTTCAGTTGTGGAATAATTTACTTGGTTATCATTCAGAACTTTACTCGCGTAATAAATCGCGTGGAAAAATTTCTCACGACGTTGGCCTAACACCGCTCCAACTGCGTAGTCACTCGCATCACACATTAGCTCAAAATGAGCATCCCAATCGGGGGCGATGATTACAGGTGCAGTGACCAACTTGTTTTTAATCAATGTAAATGCAGTAAGACATTCGGGATCAAATTTAAACTCAGTTTCCTTGACTAAGAGGTTACAGAGGGGCTTTGCAATTTTTGAAAAATCTTTAATAAACCGCCGGTAAAAACCAGCATGCCCCAAGAAACTTCTCACCCCCTTCACATTAACAGGCGGTGGTAGTTTCTCTATAACCTCTATCTTTGCTTGGTCCACCTGGATGCCTTTCCCACTTATTTTGTGTCCCAACACTATCCCTTCAGTTACCATGAAATGGCATTTTTCCCAATTTAAAATCAGGTTAGTGTCGGTACACCTTTTTAGGGCAGCATCTAGGTGTAACAAGCAGTTATCATAAGACTTACCAAAAACAGAAAAGTCGTCCATAAATACCTCAATATTCTTCTCGATCATGTCAGAGAAGATGGAGAGCATACACCTTTGGAAGGTAGCCGGCGCATTACATAGCCCGAAAGGCATCCTCTTATATGCAAACACCCCAAATGGACAAGTAAAGGCAGTCTTCTCCTGATCTTCCGAAGCCACCGCAATCTGATTATACCCTGAGTACCCATCCAAGAAACAGTAAAATGCCTGGCCCGCCAACCTTTCCAACATTTGGTCCATGAAAGGTAACGGGAAGTGGTCCTTTCTTGTTGCTTGATTTAACCTTCTGTAATCTATGCACATTCTCCAACCAGTAACTGTCCTAGTCGGAATCAACTCATTCTTGTCATTTGCAACCACTGTCATACCTCCCTTTTTAGGGACTACATGCACCGGGCTAACCCATGAGCTATCAGAAATAGGGTAAATCATGCCAGCATCTAAGAGTTTCAGCACCTTTTTCTTGACCACTTCTTTCATAGTTGGGTTGAGTCTGCGTTGTGGTTGCACTACTGGTTTAAATTCAGCCTCCAAGTGTATTTTGTGCATGCAATACGCTGGACTTATACCTTTCAGATCAGAAATTTGCCAACCCAAAGCTCCTTGATTTTCCCTCAACACCCTCATTAATTTTTCTTCTTCAAGGGGTGTCAAAGTACTACTGATGATGACTGGTTTCGAGGCATCCTTGCTTAGAAAAACATACTTCAAGTGAGAAGGTAGCTCTTTTAATTCTGGAATTTTTGCAAGGTCCCCTTCCTCTTTGTTTTCCTTGGGCGCCCCCTCTTCATTCTGTGGGTGCAAACTTTCAACCTTTGCGCACAATGATTCTTGTTTACCTGCTGCAAGTTGCTGGATACACTCATTTATCGCTTCACTCGTGTCTTTGTCACTACATGCGATGGAATTTACAATTACCCTTTCTAAAGGTGGAGCAGGAGACTCATCCAGGATAATTTCTTCAACAATATCATCTACCACATCAACCCGGTAACATTGTGGATTTTCGTTCCTGTGCTTCATTGCCTCGAAAATATTGAACACCACTTGCTCATCTTGAAACCGAAGCATCAACTCTCCCATCGCCACATCAATAAGGGCTCTACCGGTAGCTAGAAAAGGTCTCCCCAGTAACAAGGGAAGCTCTTCATCCTCCTCCATGTCAAGAATAACAAAATCAGCTGGAAAAAGAAGATCATTCACTTTCACTAAAACATCTTCCAAAACTCCATACGGATAGGAAATAGAGCAATCAGCGAGAGTAAGGGTCATCTTTGTAGGCTTAGGCTCCCCACATCCTAGCTTCTTCATCATTGATAAGGGCATAAGATTAATGCTAGCCCCCAAATCACATAAAGCTCTTCCCACATTTACTTTCCCAATTGTGCACGGTATAGTAAATGCTCCTGGATCCTTCAACTTTGGAGGCAGTTTCCTTTGAAGAATAGCACTACAATTTTCGGACAAAGCAATATTCTCATCATCTCTTGGCTTCCTCCGTCCGGTTAGAAGATCCTTCATGAATTTTGCATACACTGGTATTTGATCAAGCGCCTCACTAAAAGGAATATTTACTTGCAATTGGGTGAATAGCTCCATGAATTTCTTGAATTGGCTCTCCTGCTTCTCTTTCTTCTTTGACAAGTGCGGATATGGCAGTTTCACATAAGAGGGAATAACTTGTTTCTTCCCACTCTCTTCAAGAAGTTGGCTTTTGGTTTTTCTCAGAATGGAATCAACATCAATCAATTTCTTACTTTTTTCTCCCTCTTTATTTTTTTCTTCCTCTTCATTTTTTTCCTTCTGTTCATTTTCAACTACTCCTTCATCTTTTTTTTCGACTACTTCTTGTTCATCACCCTCCACTACTTCTTCACTATTTTTCGTGACTTTAGGAAATAGGGGTGTTAAAACCTTTTTACTCCTCAACTCAATGGCTTTGCAACTCTCATTCTTAGGATTGTCTTGAGTGTTGCCTGAGAATCATCCTTTCGCCTGATCAGCCAACTGTTTAGCTATCTGCCCAATTTGAGTCTCCAGTAGTTTCCTTGATGCCTCATTGTTTCTCCTTTCAGCTTCCTGGCTTGCTTTGATTTCTTCAAAGTTGGTCTGAGTCATCTTCACAAAGCTAGTCATGGCTTCTTCAAAAGCTGAAGGCTTCCTTTGCTGTTGTTGCTGAGGGTTAGGTAGCAGTGGATTCAGAGTATTGTTGCTGGTATACTTCAAATTAGGATGATTTGCCCAACCTGGGTTGAACGTGTTAGAATAGGGGTTTCCCTTTTGATGGTTTCCCATGTAATTGGCTTCTTCACTAGCTTCTTCCGGCACACACTCACCATTTGCATGCCCCTCACCACAGAAATCACATTTTATAGCTGCTACCTGCTGAGCTTTCCCCATGGTTAATCCATGCACATGCTTAGTCAAAGCTTCTAACTGCTTGTTCATGGCTGCTTGGTTTGCTAAGATGGTAGTATTGTCGCTCACCCCAAAGACACCCCTTTTCTTTTTATCAGCATCAGCACAGTACTCATTTTGGGCCATGTTTTCTATTAAGGTTTGGACTTCATGGTCAGTCTTAACCCTCATACTTCCACCTGCTGAAGCATCTAGAAACATCCTATTGCTATGTGTCAACCCTTCGGTGAAGACTTGGAGGTACGCCTTTTCAGAAAAATCATGGGCAGGACACCTTTTAAGCAGCAGTTTAAATCGCTCCCAAGCATCATATAGTGACTCATTCTCCCCTTGTCTAAAATTGGAGATCTCATGTTTTTTCTCCCAATATTTGGACATTGGAAAAAATCTCTCTAAGAACTTCAGCTCTAGCTCATCCCAAGTTTGAATAGTCCCACTAGGTAAGGTTAACAACCAATCCTTAGCTCTCCCGGTTAGGGTGAAGGCAAACAACCTGAGTTTCTTTTGGTCCTCCGTTACGTTGGCTGGAGGCACGCAGAACTCACACGTTTCATAGAAGCGGCTCAAGTGTTCATGAGGACTCATGCTGTCTGACCCATCATATTGTTTTTCTTTCAATCCACTCTGAACGGATGTTTTGATATCAAAAGCGACTGGGTTTGCTGGTTGAAAGACATGAGTTAGATGCCCTCGGTGAGCAGCCAACCCATAATCTCCCATCATAGGTCTCAGAGGTGGTGGTGGATCTTCTCCGTGATCTCCCATGGTAAAAGTTTCAGTTACAGTAAGTGCTGGTTCAGTGTATTGTGTTCTGGGACTCGGATCAGCTGATCGAGCTAACCGGACCGCTCTCCGATTAATTTGCATATTCATAAAGCTAGGGTTAGTAGTTGATGAATGAACATACAAAAAGCATTAAACACAAGGTAATATGAATAAAAACTAGGCTTTCATTGATATTCAAAGGAGTTCAACAAATTAGGGGTTCCCATAGGATTACATCAAATTCATCTAAGTCTCAACCACAAAGAGATTAGTTACTCATAGCTAAAGTACAAGATAACTAACAAGAATTAAAGGATTCATACATGTATTGATAACTGGCTATGAGTTTTCAAAGCTTCAGCTCCAAAATATGCCTCTAGGTCTCCAAAATCGTGAACCCTTAATTCAGAAAACGCAAGTTTCTTAAATAAGCCTGTCAAAATCGGTGGCCGAATCCCTCAATTCGGTGGCCGAATTGCCTGAACATCGGTGGCCGAATTTTGCACTTCAGTGGCCGATTTTTGTCGTGGATCAGTGGTGATTTTAGCAGCAAATTCGGTGGCCGAATTCCAAGTATTCGGTGGCCGAATTCCCAATCTTCAAACTCCATTTTCTGTCCTTTTTATGGCTTGCAACTCCATGAATTACAATGCATAACACTAAAATTACATGAAAAATGCCTACTAAAAGTGTAATGACAGGATGTCATCACAAGTGATCCAAGTGAAGATTAAACTAAGCAACTTTGAGAAATCAAGTCTTAGCATTTGATCTCCATCTTCCTTTCAACTTTTGTACTGTTGTCATGAGAATGAACAACTAATCTCCTTTGTTGGGATTATTAGGTAATCAATCACTCTTAGTTGTAAACTTTTGATCTTTTAAATATATGATTCTAGCCTTTTATATATCATTGAATTTATTCTTGTTTTCCATTCTTATGTTTGATTTAAATGATATTGAAAAATACTTTTGAATCCAGTTTAGAATAATATTCTATCAAAATAAGAAATTCTAGACATGGAATTTGGTTTTGATAATCGCAAAAAGTATCGGAACGTAAAGCTTTCGAATCGTTTAATAGATTGAGAAATCGTCAATTAAACGATACGATCGATCTCACGACGTCATTTGGACACGAATGACGTTGTCGAGTGATACGTGATAATGTCGTATATAAGAAAAGCTAGAATCCATATTTATGATCATTCGAATGGACTTAGGGTTGCAACTAAAACCCATAAGATTGCATGTGTCCTAGCCAAATGGACTTCTGAAGTTGCTGCTCCTGGCTTAGCCATGGAACCTCCAGTGTTTGAGGATCTCCCTGTCTTTGATTCTGAGCCTTCCTCATATTCTGGAGACTCAACTCCCTGAATTTCCTCCACTTGTCCCTCCCTACCTTTTTTTGCTGTTGACAAAAGGGGGAGAAGCTTTAGGATTTTAAAGTCTTTAAGTCTTTATGTTTTAGGCCCAAGTAGGTCAGTGATCAATAGTTATTGGAGTTCTTAAAACTTCAACTTTTGCCTGATCACCTTTGTTTGTTAAGCTTTTTTTTGTTTTTGAACCATATATGATGTAATGAGCATGATTGATTAATGAAGAAAAATGCATTTGGTTCAAAAATCTGCATCTCTTAATTATGCCATGAATTATAAAAGTAAGGGGGAGCTTCAAAAAAAAAACTCTTAAAAACTCAATGCCATGGATTATAAAAATGAGGGGGAGCATAAAAATAATTTTCAGCTCTTAAACCTCTCATATTTTTAATCAAAATCCATAATCCTAAATCATAGGTTTGTCATCATCAAAAAGGGGGAGATTGTTGAGGCAAAATCCCTAATTAATTTTAAAGATAACAAACCCTAAATGATTAAAGGATTAATGGACTTTGATTAGTCTCTTGGTATTTAACTTGTGCTCTTGAGTGTTTAATTAAGACAGGAACAAGATATGAACTATACCAAGATACAAAGAATCAAAGATCACTAAGAAGAAAGAACTTTGTCAAAGTTCAGAAAGTTCAACAAGAGTTCAGAAGGTTGGACACAGTTCAGAAGCTAAACATAGTTCAGAAGCTGAACACAGTTCAGAAGCTTATACACAGTTCAGAAGCTGAACATAGTTCAGAAGCTGAACACAGTTCAGTAGCTTATGCACAGTTCAGAAGCTGAACATAGTTCAGAAGCTTGTACACAGTTCAGAAGCTGAACACAGTTCAGAAGCTTGTTCACAGTTCAGAAAGTTTGTCATAAGGCTGCTTTTAAACAAGCCCAGAAATTCAAGAACACTATCAAGAACATACAAGTCACACGTGGCATGAATAAATGTCCAGGAAAGCATACTTGCATGGATCAATCAAGCAATAAAGGCATTTACAAGATAAATGTCAAAAAGGATATTCAATGTTCATTTAAGACTATGAACATTGAATTAATAGGAATATTCCAAAAGGGAATATCATCCTAGATGTTCAAATTACTGCACTTCATTGATGTTTCACTATTGGGATTTGATTACATCAAATGGAAGTCTTACAAATCATCCTAAGTGAAACAAAAAGAATATTCTGAAGTTCAGAATGTTCAAAACAGCACATGCTTTAATTCTGACAGAACTGCAAAGTGGTTGGTAAAGTAAAGCAAAAGCAAGATAGCAATCTCAAAGTCAGAATCCATGAGATTTTGACACCTAAGGGATTTGGTACTGTTACAGACCAGCAAAATCCCCTAAAGCATGGGCATGAAGTGATAGTTCCACTTTTCTCTCTCCTGCACACAATCCAAGACAGATCTGCAAAGCTCTTGGCACAGAAACATTCTGATGTACTGTACGCATAACAAAATTCCATTAGCAATCCAGAAATTCATATCTTCATTCATACATGATGAACCCAGATGAAGATCATCAAGAATGCAACAACATTCTGAAGTATTCTCAAGAACACAACAACATTCTGAAATTCAGAATGTTCACCCAGATTTTCAAGTAAAAATCAGTGGGGCCCAGGACACGTGGCACAAGACTATTGGTCACCTTCCAACGGCTACAAGAAACCAATAACTCTATAAATAGAAGTGAAAGGCTCAGCATTACACACACAATTGCAAAGCATACAAGAAAACATTTGAAAAGTGTTTGAAGCTATAGCATCTCAAATTGATCATCACTGAGATTCCAAATTATCTCTTAAAGTGTAAATCAATTCTCTTTATCTTGTCAAAGATAAACTCTCCCCCTTCTCTTCTGAAAGTCTTCATCTTAACCTCACTTCTTCAATTATCAAATCTATTGTAAAAGAGAAAATCTCATCTAGTTTTAAGGGTATTAAAGTCTAGGTTGAGTAACATAGTGCAAAGTCTGGTGTGACTTAGTACAGAAAGTTGAGAGCCTGCTGAGGCTTAGAGAATACAATTTGTAACCGTTCCAAGTGAACAAGATTGTAAGGTGCAGGATTTGAGAGGGTATCTCAAGCATCATAGTGGAAAACTCTCACAAGATTGTGAGGAGTGGACTAGCCCACATTGGGTGAACCACTATAAAATTCTGTGTGTCTTTCTTCTCTCCCTATACTCTTTACATTACTGCATACACAACACACACGCAACACTTAACTTAAATATCTTATTCTGCAACTAACACTTCAGAACGTTCTGAAGTCTGTTTAACTTTGTTCTTCCAAGAATCAACTTGAGAAGTATTTTTTAAGTACAGGATTAGATTTTAAAAAGGGTCATAATTCAAACCCCCCCTTTCTTGTGACTATATTATCTACTTCAGTGTTTAGTAAACAAAAAGATGAAACCCTTAACTTAAAATGATAATCGACGTTGAACAGTTTATGATATCACAATAATCCCTGTGGAATCAATATAAAAATATACTTGCTTTTGACTAACATCAGATGCTTCCATTTAATATTCAATATCTTAGCATGCACTACATTAATGGTTGCTTTCATAAATTCTGTGTTTTGCATGTGGGCTTGTTCCTTCTAACTTGTGAACTTTTACTACTGAAAAACTCTAAAAAAGTATTGTAATTGTTATCTATCACATGGTTAGATTTATTGCTCAAATTTAGTAGGCAGAAACTGGTACTTTGATCACATGGCTGTTGTTTGACTATCTCTGTTTTGTAGATGCTACTTGGGTGTGGAGCTACTTAAATCTAATAATGAAGGAAAAAAATCTGTACTCAAGTCCTTGTGGCACCACTCAGATGCTGTATTATGCTGCACTCTAAAGGTATGCTTCAAATTGATTTCTATTTCATAGGACGTGTTTTTTATCTCATGTATCTTTTCTGTATGCAGTGCAATTCATTTCTCTAATGCAAAAATATATTAAAAAATAGTTGGGCTATAAAATTGGGGCTGTCAAAATGAGCTATAAAGCCTGAAGTAGCTGAATTGAAATTAAATTTTATTTTCTCTGAAGTTTACTTAGATTTTATTGTATTTTGCCTCAAGCCCTCAACTATAGATCAATTACTTGGTACCTTGAAAGGAGCTTTACCTGTCAGCTTTGAAAGTCTTATTATTCTTGTTCAAACCATACGAGTTGAAATATCGATGAAATACTCTAGTTGTTTATGTTAAAAATAGAAACAGTTTCAACTAGAACTACTATTATAATCTTCTACCTTCCTCGAATTATGCAGGCAATGCCAGTGTTCACTTTCTCAAACCAGGCAGGGCTTGACATGCTGGAGACTACGCTAGTTGCATTACAAGATATAAGTTTGGAGAAAATATTTGATGATAATGGTCGAAAAACTCTCTTTTCAGAGTTCCCCCAGATTATTCAACAGGTCTACAACTTTTTTAAGGTGTAATCCTCGGTTGGTTGCATAAGTTCATGATTGTCAATTTTAAATTGGATTAATGGGTTAAGTTGTTATTAGGTGACTAGAGAAGTAGAAAACAAAAACTTTCTCTGTGATGTTTTGCTGAAATTGTACTTATAGGTGTAAGAGCCTTTGAGTGAATCTCTTTGTCTCTCATAAATTGAATATATTTTCGTGTCCCTGCATTTTATACATATCACGTGCTGCTGTGTTTTTTTTTTTGTTTATTAATAAGTTGTTGTGTTTTATACATATATTTTCGTGTCTCCGTTGCATATTAACATGTTGCAGAATAAATTCATTTCTGGCTTGTAATTGCGTTGCTACTGCTTAGAGCACAATTGATTTTACTACGGATCTTGATAAATTACATAGAGCTGGAATTAATTTATTAAGCATGCCCTTTTTTCTTTCTGCATATATCAGCCTCATTGTTTGTCCTGCTGTGTTGTTAGTTTTTTAGGTCTGGCTTCATGGTTCTTGAAACGGTGAGGTAGTTTGGTTTTGGGTGTTTTTGAAGGTGATCCGCCTATATACGGTGCTTATGTTTTTTAGCCTACTTTTGGCTCTATCAGCGGGTTTTTGTGCGTCTTGCACATCTCGTAGTGAATAATATTAGCTGATTCAAAAAAAACAAAGCTATCATTAGAAAGTTAGTTACTTAAGAAGTTAGTTACTGATAGAAAGTTAGTTACTGATTTTGTGTTTTTGTGGCTCATTGTACAAATAATAGTCACTGATAGAAAGTTAGTTACTTAAGAAGTAAGGCAGTCCAATAATAGTCACTGATAGAAAGTATGAAACAAATATCATTAGTCCATTAGTGATTGCACCCAAAAAGAACATGGTATACAGTAAAAATTAGCAAAAAAAACAAAAAAAAAACTAGCGTCGGCCAAACCGACTCTAATATTTAGTTGACTTGTTTGACTGTAGAGTGGGTTGGCCGACTCTAAAAGATTTAGTTGACTGATTTGAAGTTGACTTTAGCGTTAGTCCAGCCGACTCTAAATTTTATAGTTAACGTCGGTCTGGCAAACTCTAAATTATTTGTTGACTTTTTTGATTTTGAATTTAATAGCATCGGCTGCGCGAAGAGTCGGTTTTAGAGTCGGCTTAACCGACGCTATGTTAGCCTCGGAGGACAGATAGTCGACTCTACCCAGTAGCTTCAAATTTTTTAGCCTGCCCCCGACCCCGACGCTAAATCTGTGTTAGCGTCGATTTTAGCCCAGTTAGAGTGGGTTTTTGGCCGACACTAAATCGCAGTTTTCATATAGTGTGTGTATTCATTGGGTATGCTATAAATAGCGAAGCATATAAGTTTTATGACCTAAATGCTAAAGTGAGCATAGAATTAAACGATATTGATTTCTATGTAAATAAATACCCCCTTTAAATAAAGAATAGTGGGGGCACTAGTGGGGGCGCTAGTGAAAGCACGCCATTAGTGGGGGCAAAATCCCTTTTAAATTGAGTACTAGTGGGGGCACTGCATCTGATCACATTCAAGTAATCAAAAACAGTTATGAAAACATCGTACGAGATGTTATAGAACCTCGAAGAGGTAAGAAAGCTATAATTGTTAAAGAGTATAAACCTAATTATATGGTTTGTATATTGGAAGATGATCCATTTGGCCTTCAAGAAGCTTTGTCTTCATTGGATGCTAACTTTTGAAAAAAAAACTAAACGATGAAATGGATTCTCTACAGTCTAACGAAACACGACTCTTAGTTGACTTGCCTCTTGGATGCAAAATCAGTTGGGTGTATTTGGATTTTGGAAAAGGAATTAAAACCTGATGGTTCGGTTGCTAAATACAAGGCTCACCTTGTAGAAAAAGGTTTTAGGCAAAGAGAAAAAATATAGATTTCTTCGACACTTAGTCACCAGTCAATCGAATCATATCCATAAGGGTGCTAGTCCCTTTAGTCGTTGTTCATAAATTGATAGTACACCAAATGGATGTAAAAGGTTCCTCATTAAATGGTGAACTAGAAGAAGAAATCTATATGGAACAACCTGAAAGTTTTGTGATTCATGGACAAGAAAACAAGGTCTATAAGTTAGATAATTCTTGTATGGTAAAAAATAAACTCCTTAGGAATAGCATGAAAATTTTTGCATTCTAATGCTATTGAATGAGTATAAATTGAATGAAAGTGACAAATGTATTCACTACAAATATGGAAATAACATTTGCACGATCATATGTCTCTACGTAGACGACTTGCTCATATTTGGTTCAAAGATTCATGCTATAAATTGTGAGAAATCATTGTTTAGCAAAAACATTGATAAGAAAGAACTATACGAAGTTTAAGTAATTCTTGGTATCAAGATTACTAGATAAGAAAAGAGAATTGTTTGGATCAGTCTCACTATGTTGAGAAGATCTTATGGAAATGTAATTATTATTGTAAACTTGCAAGCACGCCTTACGATTCAAGTAAAACTCTTCAAGAACACTTGAGATGGAGTTAGACAGATAGAATATGTGAGCGTCATTAGCAGTCCTAAGGTTTGCCACTGAATGTATTAGACCCGACATTGACTATGTCGTGGAACTCTTATGCAAGTTTACCAATAGACGAATGAGAAGCATTGACATGCTATTGAAAGAGTCATAAGGTGCCTTAAGAAGACTATGACTCTAGGATTACATTATGAGAAGTATCATATTGTACTTGAATGGTACAAGATACAAAATAGAACATCATTTAGACGAGTCTTAAGCGACCAGTGGCTGCACATTGAGCATCACTAGAGAAGTTGTTTGTTGAAACATATGATATTGACTCAATCCACTATGGAATGAATCTGAGATGAGAACACTAGAGAAAACTAGTGAAGAAGCAAGTTGAGAAAATGCTTGTTAGTTGAGATCCCCTAGTGGGTAAAACTGTTGCCAGGAGTGTTAATTTATTGTGATAGTACTGCAGCTATTACAAAATTGAGAATCTTTACTGCAATAGTAAGAGATGATTATTAAGGCACGAACACATAACAAATTAGAGAGCTGGCTACTCTCAAAAGGAACGGTTAAAGTAGATCATGTACGTACTGATAAAGAATTAGTCAATCCTTTGACGAAAGGAATTACTAAAAAGAAAGTCATAAACACATCCAATAGGATGAGACTAATGCCTAAAGATCACAAGTGATGGTAACCCGACCTAAATGACTGGAGATCCCTAGAAATAGGTTCAATGGGTAATAACAAGTCATGAGTGAAAGAACATGCTATGAGAAAATTAAGAAAGCATGAATCCTGCAACGACAAGAGGATGAGATAATAGAAACTCTTAATGAGATCTATACTCTATGTTGAGTGGAGTACATAGCTACAGGAGTACTCTTGATAGACTCACTTATACGAATGTGGAACTGAGGCCGGTTCCTATGGAATTCGGGGCAGAATACCTAGAGCGTTCGTTAAAACTGGGATATACGTGCATGGCCATAAATGCACGGGCTTTTAGAATACACATTAGGAAAAGGTTTGTGTGCGGACTCTATGTCTGAGATAGAGTTCAATGTTGTAAGCAACTCTTGTTGAATCGGAATAGTATTCGCTATGCAAAGGTTCAAGTTGTAGGCGACACCTTTGTTTATTAGCAACCTTATAGAAACGTTTTGACGTTATTATTGAAACCATTTTTCAAATTCAAGTGGAGATTGTTGGAACATTGGTGTGAAGTTGGAAGGAAATTGAAAGATTAAATACCAAGTAATAAGACTTTGAGCTAGTGTGATGTGAATTGAAAAAATAGAGAGTGGGGGTCCCATATAAAATAGAACACACACATTAGTAGTGTTTAAATTGTGGTATTTAATTTTAAATACTAGATAATGATAAAAATAATAGTAATTATTATATTTTTATTCATAGATATCACTTCCCACAATTTTAGTTTATGTTGGTTGTGATAAGGTTTGAGAAACCAACTGAATTTCCTAATTTTCCTTCATTCATATCCAATGAGTTTGTTTCCTCCACTTTTGTGGATTTGTTTCTTTTTGATCTTATCCACAAATGTTGTTGAACTGATTAGTGATTAAGTTTCATTTTGATCTTATCCATTAGAGTAACTGTTGCCGCAATTTTAGCTAAAACAGTTACAATATCTCTAAATAAATAAAGGACTCCTCTCAGTTCAAAAATTACATCAAAGAGTTCTATCGAGAACTCTTTCTCTCTTCTCCCCCCAGCTTGTGTTAACGAGCTATTCTTCTCCTTATCTCCTTTTTCTGTCCCTTCGGATTTAAGAGTGTTCTTAAGACCTTAGTCCCTATTCGGTATAATGTCCCTTCGGAATTAAGAAAGGTCTTAAGAACATAGTCCCTTCGATAATATATGTCCCTTTGGAATAAAGAGTACTTTTAAGACCATAGTCTCTTTTTGGAATAATAATGTCTCATCGGAATTAAGAATGATCTTAACGGTATATAAATATTCTTTCGATATTTTCTACTCTTGGAGAAGTTAAAAAGTTAGAATGGTACATATTTGAGTGGTCGTAGTACCATATTGATATTTTGTAGAACTTAAAGGTTAGAATGGTGATAACACCATATTTGAGTGGTCTTAGCACCATAATAGAGTGGTCACAGTATCATATTAGAGTGGTTTCAGTATTAAAGAGTGGTCTTAGTACCATATTGGAGGTGTATATCTCGAACGGTTTTCTACAGTGCAGTAGTTAACCGCACAGTTGTAGCTGGGCTTGTTTTATCCTAGAGGCGGCGTGGTTGATAGTCTGCCTTGCACAATTTTGGGCGGTGCCACGAAACGTCTTAAAGAGAGCGACCTGGTCGTGACTCAACCTAGTAACAACTTCGGTAGATATTCTCTTTCAAAATAGAATTTGGAAATTCAAATACAACAGTTTGAAAATCCAAAACCAACAAATCTGATGAATGAATACACAATATTTTGTGCTTTAAAATCAAGGAAATTCATTTTTATTATATTAGCATGAAATGGGGTATTGGCCAGTCACTGCCTCATCCTCATACAACTAGTCCTCTATTTGAACATTTGTTTCAAAGTCATTTTGTTTAAGATATTCCTTTGTCAATCATTGATTCCTTTATTGTTTTGTAGATATACACTTGAAGCATGTCGATGTAGTGTTGTTCATATTCAACTTTATTTGTCAAAAAAAAAAGTGTAGTTTATTTTTTCTTTCATTGTTTGGGATTCTTTTTTTTTACAAGGCAACAATGCCTATTTTTATTTAATCAAAATAAAAGAAGAAAAATTACAAATATTGGAGGACTAGGCCAAAGACAAAAAATCTTGGTGAAGAAAAAAAAAGTGCAAAGCAAACAAAAAGTTTAAAACCTTGAGAAAGAGAACATGTTTATGATCATTTTGTTTCTTAGCTTATCATGTTCACATGTTTTCAAGTAAATATATGGGCAAATACACGAAACTCTTTGTTCTTGTGAAATATAATATCAATATGTTTACAAGACGCAAAAAATAATATCAATATGTTTGATTTTGATGTGATACACTTGATTATTTGTCGAATAAATAGCACTTTAATTGTCACGGTGTAGACGAAGTCCACATTGATCAACACTCATTTTCACTAGCTTTGTAAAGCATAAAGCCTCTTTGACAACTTCATCTATTGCCATATACTCTACTGCTTGAGGTGTAGACTAGATATAATAGATTAAACCGTAGATTTAAAAAAAAAAATATACAAACATCAGATTGTTTGACATGCGACATGATACGTCAGATTGTTAGACCGTGTGTGTTTGCCGCATGTTGAACGATCCGACTCCTCTACCATTAACATTCTTTGCATTCACGCATTTAAGATACATAAGTCGGTGCAATTAATATTGGATAGTCAAGATCGAATGGCTACCAACATTTTTGGATTCACAAAATCGGGTTCTCGTAACTGCAGAGAATCCAAATTCTTCGGTAAGGAGTTAAGATCTCTCCATTTTGGATCATCTCCATTTCTTTTATTTGGAGAGATAAATAGACAAAAAATTAAAAAAAATATAAAATAATTCATGATGGCAAGATCCACTTATATATAGAACCCACTATCAATTTTTTGTATTCATCTCTCTAAATTACATCCTCTGTTATTTTAAACAAATAGAAACGATCCTAACTTCTTTAAAAAAAAAAAAAGAGAGAGACGATCCTAACAAAAGCTTTTGGACTCTAAATGTTGATGAGTTTGCCAAACCAATCTCACCTAAAAATTTATGTAGTGGAATTATAGAGGGGTCTAAGGTGGGACAACAACCAAGACTCGTAAACAAATTAGCTTATACGTGTCAGAGTTACTAAATCTGTACTGTCTGCCCACAAGTAAAAAATGGGTGGATATATACATCGACAATCCGCATGCTACACCACAACACAGCTTCCTTTTTTATGGTCCCTATCTTTGTCCGTCTCTTGAAATACTAGTAGTTGATTTGATTGAATTTAATGCGATAAATATTTTATGGTTAAATAGGGTAACAACAATGTCTCATTCAATGCATGAATGATTTGAATTTTTTCATGCGAAGTTGAATTGTCCAGCAACTGGTCCTTGGGATGTTGACCATTGTAATGATGTAAATATTCATGGTCCATATATATGCGATGGTCTTTCACAACTCTACCATCAATTGAGTGATTGCATGGATTCAATATGAACACAATTCATATTCACATACTGTTCTGTCAAAATAATATTAGAAGATTTGCGGTTAGATATGTTTATACCAAAAAAAATAAGTAGTCAAAGCAATTACTTATTAGGATAAGGTGAAATGATTTGGCCACTGGAGTAACGGATCTTACCAAAAATATTGGAAGGAGCGGCTAATATTAATTAAATATTATAACTAAAATTCATGAAAGTTGTATCCAATTTCATCTAAAAAGCATCACCACAACAACTCCAACACAAGACTAACGCTTCAAACTATTATCTACCAACTAGATAATCTATCCTAGCCTTAGAGAATCAAAACCAACCTAATTGAAAAGAGAGTACTAGGGTGGGGTGTCATGTGAGACCGGGGGTGGCAGAGAGAAAATATCTAAATATATCAGAGGTATTTTTATATCATTTCCTCTATAAAGTTTTTGTTTATTTTTTTAGTCGGGGGAGTCATGGCTACCATGGGCTCCCACCAGGGGCGTTTTTACCCCCCAGCAAGCCTGGGCACATGCTCGGGCTCAACCCATACTTTCTTTGTATCACTATAAGAAATTTGACGAAATTTGACTTGTAGTGACAGACGAAAACCGTTACTATAGGTTAATATCCGTAGCAAAAGGTCGCTTATACATTTACCGACGGCCACGTTAGCCGTGCATTATGCTAACGAATGGCAACGAAATTTAGTCCGTCTAGGTCTGGCATTGCTAGGTGGCCGTCTCTATACGTTTTAGATATTTACCTACGGACAAAACCGTAGGTAATTCTATGAAATCCATTTAAAACATAAAAGTCTTCTACCTACGGTTTGGACTGTCATTAAAAGTATTATATTTTTTAAACGTCCATTTCATTCCACCATAAATTCTAAAAATAAATAATTCATAAAATTACCTATAAACTTAGTTTACTCAATAAACATTTGAAAATATTAGAATAAAAAATCATTAGGATCTAAAATTGGTTATTATAATCAATTTTTAGAATAAGTTCTTGAAGTGACATTAACTAATAATTCATAATAAATTGTAGAGTAAAAATGAAGTTGGTAAAATCATGTTCAGTTAATTCAATAATGAACAATTATGAATAATTATCAAATCAATTTCTATCAGTAATAAAATCAACTTTTATTAAAATAAATATGAACAATTATATCTCATGAGCTTAGCTTAATTGGCAGGATATAAAAGTCAAACATTTTTTTCTCCCCTCCCTGTCAACTTTTTTTATCATAGAAGCAGAAAAGAATGATTCGTATCTCTAATTTGATGAGAACCTGAGAACTCTACATTGTAAATAAACAAAGAAATTAACTTATTCTTCTCTACACAAAACCAATCAAATGTTCAAAATTCAAATGTTTAATCATATTAGTTGGAGGCAGAATGAGTAAAAGGGAGCCTTTTGGATTTAAATCTCCAGAATGAGCACAAGATATTCAAGTCACTTAATGATGTTGATATTATTCTAACATTCACCGCAAAGAGGCCTCAAAAAGGGCATTTACCTCCTAATTTTATTTAACACACTATTGGTAGGTTATGTTTCATCTCTCTTATTTCAAATTGTACTTTTGTTGACAAAATGACAAGCCTTTTTTATTTCAATTTATGACTATTTATATATTATGTCACATGTGAAGTTACCGTTAAAATTTTGCCCAGGCTCTATGAAATTCCTGGCTCCTACACTGGCTCCCACCAAGAACCGCCACTGCTATCGATTGCATCACAATGAACTCTTGTTGAAACCAGTTGATGGAGAATCAACCAACAACTGAATTGCTTGTCGACAAATGGTTGATCATGGCTACCAAATTTAAATGAACTCGTAGGATGTGACATGCCTTATTGAAAGTGATTGCATATCAGTTGCATCAAAATCAGTTGACGTTGGAATCAACTGATCATTTAAAATCGGATGAAAGCTAAATCAGCTATCGACTTATGGCTAAACATGATCACGAAGTTTGAATATGCTTAGTAAGCTGGGATGTTGTTTGTTATTGGTCTTATTAGGGTCATGATAATGTTTAATGATGGTCCAAGTGACTGCAACATAGATTTGACTAAGTCAAAATGTCATATAACCACTTTACTACATATGTGACAAGGAAATGGGGAGAGAGAGAGAGAGAGAGAGAGAGATGACCTCAAGGCCAGTTTGAATGGGAAAATAATGTGGTAATTTACTTAGATAGTATTAGAAGCTGTCGTATAGCTAAGTATATGGATGTAGTTTTAATACTTAGCTACATAAACGACACCTCACTCTTATATGTGATAAGTCGTTCATCTCTTTTTCTAAATCATGTATATAGTTATAGTAAGATCAAAAGACGACAAAAAATATAAAATGATGAATTTACATTCATGAGGCCATACCCTATGCAAGTTCTCAAAACCTATCAACAAAAACTTTATCTGAGATGAGATATGTGTAAGCATCAATTACAATAAAGGTGCCTTGTTCCACTATTAGTATACCAATGCTAAAAGTTTAACATTAGCTAATGCCAAATGGCATTGATAGCGACTTATACAACCACAATGAGGGGTTGTACGTTGGGCAACGACGTAATGGAACGGGGATAAAGGATGTGAACAGGAAAAATTAAAATAGAAGCAATCTAGATCATCAGATACGTTGAATGTTTGAGATTGGTCTGGATGTGTGAATGTGGGATTCCCTTAACGACAGGGAATCCACATCCATATACTTCATATTGCAGAAGTGTCCAAGAGTAATATATTCAATCATAAATAAGAAGGACAATTAAGTAATGTGACCTGTTTATTAGGTATTTCGATCCCAATTCTTTATGAAGCAAATTAACTATGAGAAACAAATTCATCAAAACTCTGAGAAACATCTTGAAAATGGTTATTCACATTTAATATTTCTATAAATTTAAAAGTATTATATGCATACCCATATATTATTTACTCATAATTCAACTAATTTACTTAGTTTTAATATTCTAAATAAGGGTACAAATGATACTTAACACCTAACACTCGTGAAAAATGATCAATGTTTCTTATAAAAAGGATAAAAAAGTTTGATATTTTTGCTTCTTATAAAAAAGGACCGAATAGAGTAATAATAATAAAATTAAACCAACAATGGATAGATTGGTCCATGTGGTAAGGGATTTGAGCTCTTTAAACATGTGGTCCTGAGTTCGATTCCTGATTCATGCGTATGAGAAAAAAATCGGTTGAAAGGGGAGAACCTGTCTTATGTGTCCCACATGTTCCCCGACGAAGATTAGACTTAAGCGACGGTGGAAACACTATACGATACATTACAGTAATACTCCCTCAATCCCAAATTATATGACGTTTTGGGCATTTCACACGTATTAAGAAATGCAATTAATTTTGTATGGTTAAGAGATATTATGAGTTGTTTTATAAAATTGTCCTTATAAATATTATGTGAAAAATAAATTAAAGAATTGAAAGAAAAAGAGAGTAATAAATAGTTAAGGTTATAATAGAAAAAAGTAACATTAATGTTTCATTGATATTGTAAAACAACTTATAATTTATGACTATTTTTTTCTTATTCAAAGCGATTTATAATTTAAGACGAAAAGAGTAGTACCTTAAAAAAACGTAATATTAATAGTAATTTAACCGAATGTTGTTTTTATGCATAATAAGAAGACCGCCTCACGCGGATAGAATGTAAGCTCTATGTGTGGCGTGGTGGGTGTAGAAAAGTGGAGACTAGCTAGCTACTTGCTAACTCAAGTGTTAGTGGCAATGCGTATTACAAACTTATCTCTTAACTATTTGAATTAAGAGTTTGATTCATATTCGAAGAATATAATTATTTTAGGTGTATAAAAATATTTGTTTGAATGTATCAGCTATTTAAATAGATTTCAGTCATTTTTAAAGGTTAGTTTTTAGATGGTAAGAGAAATGGACTTATTAAAAAGTGGTGAGAAATTTGATCTTTATCTCTTGCGCATGAAGAATATTTGATTGAAAGAAAATGACTCGTCTTATGTGTCTACGTGTTTTTTAATGAAGATTAATCATCGTTAAATGATAATTATAACACTATACCAGTAACATAGTGATTCAAAAAAATATTCATTAAAAAAAGTTTATAATTTTATATAAACAAATGAAAGTGTAGCTGCTAAGTGTCACGGACATCACTATGCCGAAAGCAGTACAGTACAAAATTGATGTCTTCTGTGGGGCTGTGATTCACCACCGTCCTTACTCCTTGTATGTATGGTCGGGTTGAGGATTCAAACTTGTTAATTTTGAACCATAGCAACACCACCATGTTGTTGATATAGACACCCATATTAATTCCAATTCACTTCACGTAAGCGGCGACGTCATCATCGTAATATTAATTCCTCAATCAACAATGATTATTACATGGATGATCATAAAAAAGATGGAGATTAACATATGAAATGAAGGCTCTCACTAACTAGCTACCACGATCGTTTGCATAGCAAAAATCACTTTCAAATTCTTGTGGTTAGATATAAATTGCTTAGACCATTCTAAGAGGATCTCACCATTTAAGACTTGGTACTATGAGGCAGTGGCGTATCCAAGACCCTGGACTAGGGGATGCAGACTATTTTACCTAAATAATTTTTCGCTTCAAAGTGTATAAATATATCTCACAATTAAGTTAAATTAAATGAAATATGATGTGTCTTTTTTTTTGTCAAGTAGCCTAGTGGCTAGAGCTCACACATTTTAAATGTGGAGAAGTGGGGTGTCCGGGGTTCGAACCCCGGCCCCTGCATATAATATGCAATATCCCTACCAACTGAGCTAAACTCACGGGGATTGATATGTCTTTTTTATTCAATGGTAAAAAAAATAATTTGTACTTTTTTTTAGTAAAATTTAGTAAAATGTCATTGAAATAAATTTAGTAAAATTTGTACTTTTTAAAACGTTATTAAATTATGTAACATTCAAATTTTGGTGAAGTAATTTAAGGGTCCATTTGGTGCGCAGGATAAGATTGAGACATGATATGATTAGAAGTTGGATAAGGATAAGATATGATAATATCAGGATAGACATTATCCTCTCATACGTTTGGTGCACACATGATAAGAAAGATGATATCACATGTGTTTGGTTAGATATAAATTGCTTAGACCATTCTAAGAGGATCTCACCATTTAAGACTTGGTACTATGAGGCAGTGGCGTATCCAGGACCCTGGACTAAGGGATGCAGACTATTTTACCTAAATAATTTTTCGCTTCAAAGTGTATCAATATATCTCACAATTAAGTTAAATTAAATGAAATATGATGTGTCTTTTTTTTTGGTCAAGTAGCCTAATGGCTAGAACTCACACATTTTAAACACAGCTGGCTCCGCCCCTGCTATGAGGTATCTCTATTGAGGAAAAAATATTGAGTGTTTAATGGGACAAATGTCTCACTTAAGCATTTGAATTTTTAAGTGGGATCCACATTTTTTAATATTAGAATATTGAAATGTGATTATATAGAATTATTATTGATGATGATTAATGAGTCCCGTTTAAGAAATTCGTGTGAAATATTGGGTGGAGAGATTGAATGTTTATTAGGTAATACTATTAAAAAGACCACGGTTCACATCCTTGTTAAGTAAAAAATCAAGAATTTATTCCAAAACACAAAATTTAATATAATAATAGTAATTAAAATATATTATTCTTACTTATTTAAGTAGACCTGTCGGTAGTCCTAAAAGAATGTTTTTTAATGGCTTGTAGCTTGACCTTTTTGGTTAAATAAATTTTTAAAAAACTTTGGCCTTCTCTACTGAATAAAAAGTCTTATCTGACATAGGCCTAATGTAAACCAATATACAGGTCTCTGACGATTGGTTTGGCTTATTCCCACATCCTCACCTTCATTTAGTTATATCTAACTTATTTTATTATTCTATAAAAAAAACTTATTTTATTATGCTTTAAACACCCCTCCCTCACACACACAAATTTTATAAAATATTACACACACAACTTTATATAAAGACTACTTCAAAAATTAATTTATGTTCGGATATTTTTAGTTTGAGTTTTTTCTTGATAAAATTACCCTTAACAACTCAATTCTGTTTTTAAAATTTAAATCTATGCCAAAATTATAAAAAATATTAAAACTAATAAAATACAAGAGAAAAAAAATGCAAATTACGTGCCCATCATTCTGTCAATATATTATATATAAATCTTATAAGTTCTAGCGTCAAGATAGACACTAATGTGCTCGTCTTTTCGTTTTTATTGACAAAGAACGATATAATGTTAAAAAATAATTAAGTGAAGGGTAAAGTTAGAGAAAAAAATGTTACACCAACACACAATATTTTTTATATAAAGTCAAAATAAAGACTTTTTTTTATAATGTCAGTATTGTTCCTATTTTAATGGATTTAAATAATTTTATAATGTATAATTTAAATAAAGATGATAAAATTGTTTAAATAAAGGGATGAAATTGGAAAGAAAAAATTCAGTCTAAAAAGAAATATCCCTTCATATATTGGTATACATGATAGTCTCTAAGAAGTTTTTTCCTCCAAGATAGTTAAAAATAACTCAAATTCGAGCATAAGGTGTACCCAAATTTCATAGTGTAATAGGACAGTGTAACCCAAACCCAAAACTAGCAGATAGTACAACAAAACAACTCTCTCATTGAGTGCTCATTTATAATGCGAGATCAAGTCATTGATTTTGTGACGGTTAACTAATCCTAACCATTGGATTTGTAATTTATCTTTGACTCATCACCTATAAATAGTGCTCCCCTCCCTCACTTTTACTCACACAAAAAGTTATCTTGAGTTGTCAAAGAACTTTTCTCTCTTCTCTCCTCTTTTAACTTGTGTTGACGAATTATTCTTTTCTTCCCTCTCCTTTTATGTCCCTTCGGATTCAAAGAATTAATGTTCTTAAGACCATAATTCCTTCCGAATTAAAAATAGTCTTAAGAGCATAATCCCTTCTATAAATTATGTCCCTTCAAAAATAAGAGTATTCTTAATATCATAGTCTATTTTCTTTATTTTATGCCCTTGAAGAAGTTAGAGGTTAGAATGGTGGAAACATCATATTAGAGTGGTCTGAGTAGTGAGTAACATATTAGAATGGTCCTAGTATCGTATTAGAGTGGTCTCAATACCATAATAGAGTGGTATCGACACCATATTGGAGTGGTCTTAGCACCATATTTACAGTTGTATTTCTAGAATGGATCCTACAATGCAGTAGGACTCCGATATAGTTGTAGCTAGGCTGTTTTATCCTTGAGGTGTCGTGATTGATAGTCTGCTTGCACAATTTTGGACAGTGTCACGAAACATCTTAAAAAGAACTATCTAGTCCGCGACTCAGCCTAATAATATCTTGGATGATAGAAAATATTTTTTAACTAATTTTTATTATTGTTCCAACAAAATATTTATGTCACAGCTTAAATTTCACTCCCCCATCTTTAAAAATGCATTAAGCAGAGATTAAATTGCCTTCCTCTCATTTAAGCTTGCTTAACCAAATGAGCAACATCGGCTAGTTAATTAAAACAAAATAGGAAAATTACTTTTGGACACCCTACACTTCACATAAAAATCACAACATGATTAAGGATGTTTGATCTTGGTGTTCATGTCTTATCATTGTGGTTGCTGCAATCTAACTTGTTGGAAGAGAAAGAATGATATGGATCTCAAGTACCACGAAGAGAGAGAATAGGGAAATGAAGATGAAAAAAATATTTGGTGTTGTTAGTATATGATTTTAATAATCTTAGAGACTAAAAATAAAAATTCAGACCTGTGTCTATGGTAGAAGATCTATCAAACTCTCCCACATAAAGTGAGCCTTATATTAATGCTTGCAAATAACTACATATAAAGAATTAATAGAAATAATGAAACATATGCGTTTACGGTTATATTTGTCAGGTGGGAATGGAATATATCAATCAACACTCTCAAGTAAACACCACTCAAAAATTGTGGGCCTTAGATTTGAAAATTGTTGTTCCCACTTCAATTTTTGTTTGAAAACACATGGAAATTACACAATTAACTTCAACAGCAGCTAACTATCGCTCGGCTTTCTTCGTTTTCTTTGTTCTCGAACGGTAGTTAGCTACTGACTATTGTTAGGGTTAATGTGTATTTTTCATGTGTTTTTAAACAAAAGCTGAAATGGGAACAACGATAATCCTAGGATTTTATGATGATCTTGTTGTAGTGCGAGATTGATCAAATGAGAGGCTTTCACATCAATGGTATGTACATGGCAAATTGTAGGAGGAATAAATAAAAATTATATAATTTGCAAAGGGCAAAACTGGTAAATCACAAGTGTTATGAATGGTATATAGTGTTCAATTATGTGGAATTTAATTTATCGTTGTTAGTAACAATGGGGCTATCATTATGCTTTTCTGGTTCTGTTATATGTTGGATGGGAGCAATGATGCGGCTGCCAATTAGTTTTGTCCATTATGTATTCTAATGTGGCTTTGTGGCAGTAATTTCTTTGTAAACTTTGGTTATATGATGGTTTTGAAGTGACTTTGCACATCATGTGCTAGTTTTCTCAATCTTAATAAAAGTTTGCTTATTAAAAACTTCATAATAATGTATATTATGCATTACTTTTATGTTTGGGTAATATATTATGCATTACTTTGCATAGCACATTTTCTAAAAAGGGTTATATTATATAACGTTAAATATATTTCTGGTCCCTATAAAATTTTTAAGTTTTAATCCCTATAAAATTTTTCATCAATTTTTGGTCCCTCAAAATTTTTCCGTCACAACTTTTGGTCCCTGTAACTTTTTGGTCCTTGTGGTCATGTTTAGTACGTTATAAAAATCTCTCTTGCAAAAGTTTAATTTTTTTAACAAGTGATGAATTAAATATAAATTTTTAAGTTTTTAGCACTTAAAAATTCATATTTAATTCATATCTTGTTAAAAAATTCAAAAAAAAAATTTGCAGAAGAAATTGTTATAATATTATAAACATCTTGATTGAAATTCATTCAAAAATGTGAAGTATACACATGATTTGATTTAAAAACAAAGACCATAAGTGGCGGTAGAAATTTTTTAAGGAACCAAAAATTGATGAAAATTTTTACAGGGACTAAAACTTGAAATTTGAAAATTTTATAGGGACCAAAAACATATTTAACCATATTATATAACATCATAAAATAGATAGCGACTTTGAAAAATGTTCTCTATTCAATTTTTTTATTTTGTCAAATAGTCTGGTAGATAAAAATTTACCGCTTAAAGGTAAATATATGGGATGTCTGGGATTCAAACTCTGGCCTCTGTATGTCCCCTTGAGCTTAGCTCAGTTGGTAGAGACATTACATATTATATGCAGGGGCGGGGTTCGAACCTCGGACACCCCACTTCTCCACATTTAAAATGTGTGAGCTCCAACCACTAGGCTACTTGACCAAAAAAAACTCTGGCCTCCGTATATATTATATAATGTTCATACAAACCGAACTAAGCTCATGAGGTCGACCAATTATTTTTTAAGCCTTGGAAATAAAAATATTTAATAAAAAAGTTATCGTTTAGCCTTTTAACAGAACTCATACGCATTGTTGTAAAAATAAATCCATATATTTTTTTCAAAAAAAAAGTCAATAAAAATTAAAAAATTTATAACTTTTTATTTTTTACTAGAATCAATTGTAATATAGCTTAAAGATATATTGTCAAAAAAGACTTATAAGATTATTAAATTAAATTCTTAGACGAATGAAAATCAATCCATCTCTATCTATATATAGAGTGCCAACTATATCACAAACCAGCTAATGATATAGTTGGAGGAGTGGTGTGTATATATATAAAGAGACACTCACACAAAGTGTCAAGTGTCCATGATTGAGTGGAAATGGAGATAGAGAAGGGGATTAAGAACAGTATGGAAATAGTAGAAAAAGAAGTGGAGACAGACAGCAAGAAGATGAACCACCCTCATCGAGGAGGAATCCGAACGTTACCTTTCATTCTTGGTGAGCTTAATTTCATCTTAATCTCTTTATGTTAAACTAATTTCTTCATATTCATTTCCCATGTCAATATTTATTTTCTATTACTTCTTCTTCCCCTTCTCATTCATGTTTTTTGTTCATAACTTTGAAATATGAGTTCAGACTCTAGTGTCCTAATCCTTATGAACTTTTTTTTTATTAATTTATATTTTTAAGATGTTAAAACTAAAAGAAAGTATTTAATTACTCACTTGAAATTAAAAAAATTTAAACAATTAATATATAAATATATACTGTTAGATCGTATATAGTATACTGTAAAATATATACGTAAAGCACAAATTAATTACATGGTTGTGATTCCTCATATAATCTCATGCCATATTTGTACTAAGTACTACATCGACCTGCTTATAAAAATTAAATGACTCTACTAATACACTAAGATCAATGAAAATTGTACATTTAAATTGTTAAAGTCAATGGAGTTTTAACTTGCATATCATGGAGTCATTCCAAGACTAATTCTAATACATTCACTTGCATGGAAAATAACTATAGAATATACTCTCTTTTTTATGCAGAATTACAACAATGTAGAATGTATATGTTTTGAAGTACCAATATAGAATATATACAATTCTTGATGGTTATGTTTTATTTACCTCTCAACTAAACTTCAGATTACCGGAACTCATTTCCCTTAAAAACTAGAGAGTTGACGGAAAAAAAATTAAGTGAAGGGAACAAACTAGACTTAGACTCTTGACAAACCAAAATCTGAGCTGAAACATATATTTAGTGTTTGGACTCATCTCAAACTTCGTTGAAGGAATCATACAAAAAAGAACGAAAGAAAGAAAGAAAAAAGTGAAGGGAGTAGCATTTTGCGCTGAACAGTTTCCACGTGCAAATATTCTGTAACATTTGTCCATATATAAATCGACATAATTTGTCCATACTGTATAATGAAGTGGTGTTCTATTGTTAAAAAGAATGTGTCCACACTGCAAATGCAAATTCATTGATTATCCACTGAAATTAAAGAGTGGTTTGGCTATCCTACCAAAAAAAATAGTGGTTTGGCCGGTGTCTACGTGGATATCACTTGAGTGATTCCGAAAATTTGTGACATTGATGAATTTAATGTATTGATGGATAAATGAATAATTAAAATAAATTATTTAGTAAAGAGAATGATTAATTAAAATGAAGATAAGAATACAAATATCAAAATCATCAGATTCAAAGTCACCTAAATTAAACTCCTACACACTTATACACAGGCAAGTTAAAAATAGAAATACATCTACTACTATCATAAGAAAACTCATTACCACCATATCTACTACTATCATAAGAAAACTCACTTTAATCAATTCTAAACTTCTCTTAATAGAGCAATTATTGCACACCGAATATTTTTCGTATTCACAAACAATTTTAGTTGTACACTTTTTGTTTTCCCACAACACATTTTTGTTTCTACTTAATGGTATTTTTTTTGTATTTTAATTATTCAATGTCAATATTTTAATCATTTAATGATCACTCCTACTATTTCAAGTCTGACAAGTAATTCTGCTTTCCAATTCACACGAGAAACTAAGTAGTAAAGGACACAATTTGTTTAAAAGAAGTATTAATCCTCATTTTTGTAAAAAAAACCAAAGTACTAATCCCCATTTTTTCAATTTTACGCTAACACATCAACCAATAACTATATGATTACTAATTTTATTTGGAAACCAATAAATTGGAAAATTATAAAGTCTTTGATTAATCTCTTAATCTCACTAATTTGTATATTAAATAAAAAATATTTAATAGAAATACTACATTAATGTTGGTATTAAAAAAATAGTTCCGAGTTTTAAAAAATTTATCATATAAACTTTCTCATATCGATAAAAAAAATCTTTCGGCCAAATTAAACACATAAATCTTCAATGAGTGTTATGCAAATATTTAACGATATTTTGCATATAAAATAAAAATATTTAAAAAACACGCTACATTAAAATTTATATTTTGAAAATGGTTACGAGTTTTCAAAGTTTTATCGTATCAGTTTTCTTGCTTCAGCATATACATTCTAAGTACATAAAATCTACAATGAATACAGTGCAAATATTTGACTGTGTTTTGCATATAAAATAAAAAATATTAAATAAAAACACTATATTGATGTTGTTATTTTGAAAATAGTCACGAGTTTTCAAAATTTTATAATATCAATCTTCTTATATCGATACATAAAAATTTACTTCCGCAAATCTAAGCACATAAAATCTGGAACGAGCACGGTGCAAATATTTAATAGTATTTTGAATATCAAAACATTATATTAATGTTGATTTTTTGAAAATAGTCATGGGTTTTCAAAACTTTGTTATATCGATACAGAAAATTTTTGCTTCCACGGATATAAGCACAAAAAAATTTCAATGAGTGCAGTGCAGTTATTGTGCGTTGTATATAAAGAAAATATTTACATTAATGTTATTTTGAAAATAGACATGAGTTTTTAAAACTTTATCATATCGACATTCTTTGTTCCACAGATATATAAATATTTTGACGGTGTTTTGTATATAAAATATTATTTTCTAATAAAAACTATATACTAATGTTGATATTTTGAAAAAATTTCATATAAAAAAATTAATAGAAACACTATTTTAATGTTTATATTAATAAATAGTTATTAGTTTTTAAAATTATATCATATTGACTTTCTTACTTCCACGTATATAAGCACATAAAATCCTAAATGAATGTGATGCAAATATTTAATGTGTTTTGCATATAAAATAAAAAATTATTTAATAAAAACATTTTATTAATGTTGATACTTTAAAAATAGCCACGAGTTTTCAAAATTTTATCATATCAATTTTATCATATCGGTAGATAAAAAGTTGATTCCGCAGATATTAGCAACAAAAATCTACAACAGACGCGTTACAAATATTTAACGGATTTTTGTATTTAAAAGAAAAAACACATTTAATAAAAAGTACATTAATACTGATAATTTTTATTCAAAATCCTTAAACATTTCACAATATTTACTAATGTAATTCTTTTTTATATAATTATCGCAATGTTATTCAACTCGTACGAATGCACGGTCTTTTACTAGTTTATTAAAAAAAATAGAAACACAAGATATTAATTCTGTAATATATGAATGATGTGCCCAAAAATTCCCCTCGTGCCCATTGTCCAGTTGCCACCTGCCACCTGCCAGTTGTTACTGCCACCTGGCACCTCCATGTCAATCGAGTCACAAAGGGCCTCTTAATTGTAGCCATGGATTTTATTATTTTTGTCCATATAAATATTTTAACTTTTTATTTTGATCATTTAAACGTTTTTTTTTTACTTTTAATCTCTCAATAATTTTTAATTACCATTTTTATTCCCTGCTTTTAAAAAAACTCTTGTGTATTATTTGTAATTTTGATTTTTTTACATCAATGTTTAGAATATTATAAAAATCCCTCCAAAAAATTAAAATTTTTTAACAAGAAAAAAATTAAATATGAATTTAACATAATTTTGAGAGATTTTTATAATATTTTTAACATTCCTGCAATCATTCATTAAAACAATATGAAGGGTATATATCATCTGACTTAAAAGCAGAGACAAAAAATGTAGACGAATTTTTTTGAAAAACTAAAAGTCGAAGAATTTTTTTAAAAAAACTAAAACAAAATGTTTGAATATTTATAGGGATTAAAAATTTAATCTTTTGCTTGTTTGATGAAGTTTCGAAATAATTTATAAATAATTTACTTTATTGATTAAGCTGCTAAATATTTAGAAGATCAAGTTTCAAACTTATTGACGGTTGAAGTCAAATTATGTTATTTTTTATTTTGATTACCAGTTTTGGAGGTTGAACCCTCAGCATTGTATGATTTTGTTGTTCATTTTGTTGTCGTTATATTTCTTTTCTTTACTGATTGTATCATTTTGTAATCCTTCTAGCACGTCTTGTGTTGGAAGGATTCAAGTTAATTTTATTTCATTTTTGCTTGTTAAAAAAAAACTGCTAAATATTTCAAATTGTGTATCACACAAATCTATGCAAATAACTTTCTAAAAATAATTAATTAAAAATTAAATTTCATTAGTTTAATAATTAACCAATTTGATTTTAGTATACTTTTAGTGTAAATTATTTTATATTATCAATCTATCACAAATTATTTTACATATGATTGACAATGTACATGCAGCAAATGAAGTGTGTGATAGATTTGCTAGCGCTGGATTTCACAGTAACTTGATAAGTTACCTAACCCAAGAGTTGAATATGCCATTGGTAGCAGCTTCAAATACACTCACAAACTTTGGTGGAACATCTAGCTTCACCCCTCTTATTGGGGCTCTATTTGCAGACTCATTTGCTGGACGATTTTGGACCATTACTGTTGGATGCCTCATCTATGAACTGGTATCTTACCCTCTCTCTCATATTTTAAATTTTTCTCTAGTTTGATTACACTCATGAACCTCAAGATCAAAAACTATTTTAAATACAACAAAGTCCATTCTAAGAAGGTAATTATCTACTTCTAAGAAGGTAATTGTCTACTTGTATGTGGTGATGTCGCGAAGACTATACTTTATTTGTCCAATCTTTTAAATCCAAATAAATGGTTTCCGATCAGTTGTTAGGGTTTGACTTTATAATTTGAAATGACAGAGTTCGAATCCCACTAGAACAATTGTAATATAAGTTTTCATTTTAATACTACATATAGTATTGCATAACTTGTTAATCACGTTATTACCATGTTATTTTGCATGAAACAGGGATTGATTAGCATTACTGTATCAACTATACTACCATATTTCCGTCCTCCACCATGTCCAACACAAGTAAATTGCCAAGAAGCCACATCTTCACAATTATTACCACTCTACATCTCTCTCCTCCTCACATCTCTTGGATCAGGTGGCATTAGACCTTGTGTTGTACCTTTTTCAGCAGACCAATTCGACATGACAAAAGATGGTGTAGCTTCTAGGAAATGGAACCTCTTCAATTGGTACTTTTTCATCATGGGTTTTGCTTCTCTAAGTGCTTTGACCATTGTGGTTTATGTTCAAGATAATGTAGGTTGGGGTTGGGGACTTGGCATTCCCACCATTGCTATGATGATATCAGTAATTTCATTTGTGTTGGGCTCACCATTGTATAAGACTGTGAAACCAGAAGGAAGCCCTTTGGTTCGTTTGGCTCAAGTGGTTGTGGCTGCTGTAAAGAAAAGGAAGGAGACATTACCTGATGACCCTAAGTTTCTATACCAAAATAGGGAGCTTGATGCTGCTATTTCTTTAGAAGGAAGTCTTTTACACTCACATCAATATAAGTAAGTCAAATATTAATTTTCTTTTTACAAACCAAAAATTTTTATATCGTGAATAATAATTTGGATTCCCTACGGTCAAATATTCCGCGCATTCAGGCCGATAGTAGCTTAGAGCCATTGGATTGAGTTCAGATTACTTTGATCTTTAACTCGTAAAATTAGGTGAGAAACGAACATGAAAATCGAGTAATATAATCTTAATCCAACCGTTCAAAAATGATAACTGTGTGCCTGAGTGCGATGAATCTTTTCTTCAAATTTCTACGAAGAATTCGAATTTGAATAAAGTGGTTGAGTTGGTTATTTCACTTTCTTATTTTATTTGAATGAATAGGCTTAACTATATAATGAACTATTTAACAATGACTGAATCAATTTTAAATTAACATAAAATATATTCTTACACAATATATATTTGCAGTAGTACCTTGTGTCAATTTCAACGTATAAAGTTTATTATATTCCTTAATTCCTCTATGGTGTCTCTGTAGATGGTTGGACAAGGCTGCAATTGTCACAGAAGAAGATGCCAAAGATTCAAATGCACCACCAAACCTTTGGAATCTAGTCACTGTCCATAGAGTTGAGGAGCTCAAATCTATCATTAGAATGCTTCCAATTTGGGCTTCAGGAATTTTGCTCATAATGTCTTCATCTCATTTAGGTAGTTTTGTCATTCAACAAGCTCGTTCGATGGATCGTCACCTCTCTCATTCATTCCAAATTGCACCAGCCAATATGTCAATTTTTGGTGTCCTGACCATGATGACAGGAGTTATGCTATATGAACGCTTTTTCGTCCCATTCGCCCGTAGATTCACAAAGAATCCTGCTGGAATCACATGTTTACAAAGAATGGGAGTAGGGTTTGTGATTAACATTGTAGCTACTATAGTTTCAGCACTAGTGGAAATGAAAAGAAAAACAGTTGCTGCAAAGTTTAACTTATTGGATAATCCAAAAGCAATAATCCCTATTACTGTATTTTGGTTGGTACCTCAATATTGTCTTCATGGAGTGGCTGAAGTTTTCATGTCCGTTGGACATTTGGAATTTCTCTTTGATCAATCACCTGAAAGTATGAGAAGTAGTGCTACTGCTTTGTATTGCATAACTACAGCCATTGGTAATTATTTGGGTACATTATTGGTATCATTAGTCCATAAGTATACTGGTAAGGAAAATAATTGGCTTCCTGATAGAAACCTTAATAGGGGTAGATTGGACTACTATTATTTTCTTATAAGTGGCATTCAAGTAATAAATCTCATTTATTATATAGTATGTGCTTGGTTTTACACTTACAAACCAGTGGGTGAAATTTGTGAAAGGAGCAAGGAAGAAGATTTGGAACAAGCAAGTGCAAACATATCAATTGAGAATTTAAAAGATGGTAAGGAGGAAGATAAGAAAGGGTTTACTAAAGATGAATGAAAGTATGGTGGTTGATATTATTTAGTTTAAATAAGCTTGGTTAAACTCTAGTGTATGTTTTTAGCTTTTGTAACAAAAAAAAAAAAAACTCTAGTGAATGTTCAACTCCTATATGCAAGTTACGTGTTTAAGAAATGGAAATAGTGTGAAGTTTTGTTTTATTTTCACATGTACTTCTATCATCATTTGATATTAAAGAACACTTTGCTTGCATATTTAAGTTACCAAAACTTACCCTTATTTTAAGTAAGGTAATTCTAATTACCAAAGCTTCCTGCCATGCCATAAAAAATGGATTCTTCATATAGGGATGTGCGACTCATTAAAACGGATCCATCTCATCTAAAGTGGACAATAAAAACGGTTAATTAACGAATTAAAGCCACATATTGTAGGTGTTAATTAAAACTAGATATTGTAGGTATACATAACAAACTGTTTTGTGTGTAAACTGGTATCTCCGCGCGCGCAACTCTGGATATTAATCTCTCGAGTCTTGTGAGGCCAAATGGGCGGCAAACTCTCCCTAAGAGTTTTAACGTTGTTGCATGTCCAAGGCAGATTCGAACCCAGGACCTTGGTTAAGTTAGAAGAGACATATGTCATCTCATCTAAACGCTCTTGGGTACATTACTAACCTTTGTAATATTGATTTGCTTCATTAATTGATTACTTAATTTCAACAAAAAAAAAACACCGTATAAAATAAATTTCATCATCAATATATAAATAATATTTTAAGACTAATATTTTACAAAATTAATTAATTAGAGTAATTAAATACTTTTAAAATAAACAAAGAGCATCCACAATAGTTAGTGTTTCTCCTGTTTAGCACTAAGATGCACATGCATTTTCTTGGCGGAGTACAAACTTTTAGTGTTAAATTGTAGGTTAAATTGTTATTTTAGTCCCTTAACTATTTTTGTAGTATCGGTTTGGTCCCATAAGTAATAAAAAGTATATTTGGGTCCCTTAAGTTCGTCTCAGTTAAACAAATTGGTCTCTTTCGTTAGTTTTAATAAAAAAATGTTAATTCATGTATACATTGTCATTTTAACATTTGTTGAAAACTCTTATTCATCTTCTTCATCAAAACGTTCATCTCTTCATCTTCATCAAATAAACACAGGCAAAAAACAGAAAAACTAGTAAAAAAAAACACACACACACACTCTCTCTCTCTCCTCTCCTTTCTCTTTACCTCTATATCATACCATCACCACCAACAACAACAATCAATTGCAATAATCAATTTCTCATAAATTCAAATTCAAACTTTGAACATCAACATCACCTTCCATTTCTGTTAACTTTCTATCACCGATACACCATGAAACCAATGAAGAATTACCCAGAAACCTAGATTCAAAACCAAATCGAGAAAATCAATCATCTTCAACAAACCCAAAAATTGTTAAAATCCTACTATTCTTCAAAATAATAAAGTGGTAGAATCATCATCTTCATTGTCATTTTTATTCATTCATTCTTCAAAAATTCAGATTTCCAGTTTTTTAAATCCCACTCCTGTCAGTTTTTTGGCTTTCCGTGTTTATTGTTGTTGCTGTTTTTTTTCCGAGTGCTGGGCAGTTGCTAGTGTGGTATGCGCTTGCGTTGTTGCTTCTAGCGCTACTGCAGCTTTCTCCCTTTAACCTCTGCCTAGTTTTTGAAAAAGGGAAAGGATTGATTAGTTGGAGAAATTGAAAGCAGGGATAAATTGATTTTTGGTTGAGTGAAGATTGGATCTGAATTCTATTTTTGTTCTCTGTTGGATTCTTTTTGGGTTTTCGGTTTTGGATCTAAAAAGAGAAAAGTGAAGAGTGGATCTAGGGTTTGATATTTGAGAGAGAGGAGATGAGAAGAAAGGAGAGAGAGAGAGAGAGAGTGTGTGTGTTTTTTTCCTTGTTTTTTCTGGGTTTGTTTTCTTGTGTGGGTTTTATGTTGAATAGTTATGAAGGTGGATGATGAAGATGATTAAGAAGAGGAGATGAAGAAAGAGAAAAATAATTATATGATGATAGTGTACTATTAGATACAATAGACCTCTATGTTTCAATGATTTATTTTGTGACAGATAGATCAAATGATTAAGATTAAAAAATTAATGAGGTTTATGGCGAACCACTTACAATGTTGGTTCACCTTAGATATTTGTGGTTAACCCCTTAACAGAAAGAACTAAAATGTATGACGGAGATGAACTTAAAGTACTCAAACGAACTTTTTATTAGTTATTGGACCAAAACGATACCAAAAAATAGTTAAAGGACTAAATGAACAATTTAGCCTAAATTGTATTAAATAAATGAGTATTTTTTGAAATACTGTAAAATAATATAAAACTATCGACAAGACTCATTTAATAATTTTTTTTAGTTTATGGGTAAAAGAGATTAAGTTCTTATGAAATATTAAAATTAAAAATTATAAAATTAATTATGTGCACATATGAAATTCATTTAAGCTTCTAAAATATGGAGATTCATTGTAGACTTTTTTTTTAATGACAAATGTTAATATATTATTAGTTGTTATGATATTATTTATCCTTTGGACTTTTTAACTCCTTCTATTTAATCACTTAGTTCAATCAAATAAGCTACTCCTTCCTCATTATGAATTCATTTTTTTTTTTTGGGTACAGCCTCATTATGAATTCTTTGGTAACTAAAACAAATAAACTTAAAGTTACCATAAAAATTATGAACACATATTCACGCGCACACATATAAAAAATGGGATATATGCATCGTCACTATAAACAAGTTTTATACTGAAGTTCAATTAGAGTTAAATATTTAGCAATCATTTTTAATAAGTGATTATAATATAAGCTAACATGACAGTATGATGAGTTCTTATGAGATGACAATCGGTGCATCTCCATTAAACAATATACATCCTCCAGTCACTATTATAAGAAAAAATCTACATTTTAAATTCATTCAATTAATAATGTATATGATCTTTATTATAGACCACATACATAATTTAATGAATGAATCTAAAATGTTGATTTTTGCAACGTGTCCGGAGGGCGTACATTAATAAAGAGTTTGGGTGTGTTTTCCGACAAAAAAAATTAAGGATATTGATGGGTTACAAAATGCTCATATATCCTTTTGATTTTAACACACTCTATTTTATAAATTGATACATCGTCTCCATGACAACCCCAAACCAATCTCCATATATCAATAGAAATGCTTAGAAACCCATAAATTCATGGGATGCACAACATCAACAAGTCTAGTGACTCAAACACCCCTCACTCTCACTAATATTAAACAAGCAAAAGAGGAGGATTATTCCAACGCTGAGAAATGGAATAATTCAATATATTGATTTTGACTGTAACGAATTCTAAAAAGGTATTTTCACCTCGTCTAATATATATGATCTCGTTCAAAACAATTTTATCATGGAGTTTTTCCCATTTCTAAATTTCCAAATACTCCACAACCATGCAAACCAAATTATCCTCTTTTTTTAGAAAGAGTCCGGGAAAATAATTGAGATGAGAACTAATTTTATTTATTATGAAATACTACACTTAACTTAACCACGATCTTTTGGCCATATTTATCCATACTTTAGGGAAGAAAAAAATAGAACATTCAAAGAATAAATGACACAATGTCTCTTGCTCACCATAACCGCCTACACACTCCAAAGTATTATAACCCCAATGATATCTTTTGTTAATAAATCATCCTTCAAAGCTACTCCCTCTCTAATGAAATATAAGTATAAGTGGTAGTTGAAAAGTCAATGTATGTGGTTAAAAAATTAGTCCATATACATCAATTTATCACCTACATTCTTTTGTTCATATTTCATTCGGAGGGAGTATATGGTTTTGACGAATCGCCAAGCAATTGCCGCAACTTTTAGGGGAATATATTTGTGACACATTTTGTTATTAAACTCCTCTTCCTCTTGCCAGTATATTCCGGTAAACTTTGTAAGCCAGTTTGATAAAGTACCTCTTTCAAAATCATTTTTAAGAAGAAAATTACTCAATCTATCATATACCATGTTTTTAGAGTTTCAAATCATAAAGTGATTTTTTAAGTTTGAAAACATATTCAGGAAATTTTAGATCTTCAAGATGTTGTTTCACATATACTTCTTCAATTATAAATGCACTCAGGAAAGCAATTATGACATATGTTTGATATAAAATGATATTATGATTAATGACAAAATATTCGTAACCCGATTACTTCTAATCATGCAACTGGAACAAAAGTTTTAGTGAAAAGAAATGAAGGATTAAATTGAAGTTTGGCTTCAGCACTAGACCGAGAGAGGGTGTGTTCCATAATAAACCACTGTGGCTGTTGTGACTGGGAACTTGTTATTGAACTGGTGCGTTGAGGTTGATGTTGAACTGGGTTGTCGGATAGATAGACAACACTCACATTGTCACAATAAACCAGTGTGGCTGTTGTGACTGGGAAATGTAGTTCCAATAACAAGTTTCTAATCCAACAAGATTCAGATACTACATTGGCGACTCCGCGGTACTCGGCTTCAGCACTAGACCGAGAAAGGGTGTGTTGGCGTTTGGCAGACCATGAGATTAAATTGTCACCAAGATAGACACAGTAACCAGAGGTGGATCGCCTGGTGTATGGGCAACCAGCCCAATCTGCATCAGTGTAAAAAACTAATTTGCTGACAGAGGAGGGATGTAAGTGAAGGCCGAAATCAATAGTGCTATGAATATACCGAATGATACGCTTCAGTGCTGACATATGTTGCTTTTTAGGGTCATGCATGAATAGGCATACATGTTGTACTGCATAAGAGATATTTGGTCTTGTGAAAGTTAGATACTGCAATGCCCCTGCAAGACTTCGATATTCAGTTGGGTCATGATACAGATTTCCAGAAGAGCCACTGAGTTTTGCCTTGGTGTCGACTGGAGTGGGTGATGGTTTGCAGGAGGACATGCATGCTCGTTCTATAATTTCCTCTGCATATTTTCTTTGAGACAAGAAAATACCACCTGTATGTTTAGTGACAGATATTCCCAGAAAATAACTTAGAGGACCCAAATCCCTCATGGCGAATTCAGAACTAAGTTTAGACATAATAGAGTCACGAAGAGCATCAGATGAAGCAGTGAGAATTATGGCATCCACATATAGAAGGATATACGCAATATCATCACCGTGATGAAACACGAACAAAGAGTGATCAGAGATGTTGTGAGAGAAACCCAATGTGGCAACATAGTCAGTGAATCTTTAGTACAAGACACGAGGTGCTTGTTTTAAACCATATAGAGACTTCTTGAGGAGACAAACATGTTTAGGATACTGTGAATCACGGAAACTAGGAGGTTAGTGCATATACACGGTTTCGTCAAGATTTACATGCAAAAAGGCATTTTTGACATCTAGTTGATGGAGACACCATGCTTTGGATATGGCAATGCTAATCATCATGCGAATAGTGGCCGGTTTGACGACAGGGCTGAAGGTTTCACCACAATTGACACCTGATTGTTGATTAGCACCATTACCTACAAGACGAGTTTTGTATCGCTCAAAAGAACCATCAGATTTCTTCTTGTGCCTGAAAATCCACAAACTTCGAATAACATTAGCATTAGAGGGACGAGGAACTAATTCCCACGTCTTATTTTCAATAAGAGCATAATATTTGTCTTTCATGGCCATTTTCCAATTTGGATCTTTTAATGCATCAATGGGATTTGTAGGTAAAGGAGAGATATTTTGGTGGGTTGATGTGTGTAGGTTGAAAAGTTGACGGGGTTTAATTTAGGCTACTACCTTAGCCTGAATTAAAACTTTATCTTCATATGAGTACAAATTATGACGTTCTGAATCATAACTTGTTTAGGTTGATACCTCTTGGCTCGTATCATTTGTTAGATATCTTCTTCGTTTGAATTTTGACTGTTTGGAGGAAAAGTTTTGCCAAGACTAAAATACTTTATTCATCAAAGGAAATATCTCCAGAGGATCAATGACTTTAAAGGCAGGGAGAGGATTGATGACATCCTGTCATTACGTAGTTTTTTGGAGTCTTTGTTAGTGTGAGCATCATTTTTGTAGCAATTTGAGACAGCTTAGGGTGCAAAAAGCAAGAAAACATCAAGAACTTGAATTAATTGCATCGTGACACGATTTGGGCATCGTGTCACAATTTTCTAACCAGATTGGAAGTGGAGTTCTGTCTATAAAATCGTGTCACGATTGCATAATCGTGTCACGATTGCATAATCGTGTCACGATTTGGAAACTGATTTGCGTGAACCTTGGGGACTTTAATGAAGAATCGTGTCACGATGCCTGAAATCGTGTCACGATTGTAGGCGTAAATTGCCTATTTTAGCTGATTTGTTTTCATAAACAAGGGTTCAGAATTTTGGAGATTTGAAGCGCGATTTTGAGAGTAAAGAACTGAAGAGGTGGCCATCCCATCCAACTAACAGTCAGATTATGTATGTTTCCATGCTTCTATTGATTAAGTTATTTGTAATTTACATTATGAGTAGCTAAATCTCTTAGAGATTGAGTCTGAGATGAATCTGATGTAATTTGTTTGAACACATGTGGCTGTGAAACTCTATTGTTTATGAATGCTAATCTAGATTTATTCAATTCAATTGCTCTTAATGCTTTTTATATATTGATAATGTATAACATGAATTCGTGAGAATGAATGACTACTGACCCTAGCTTTCGACTTAGACCTAATTGAATTGTTCGAATAAACAGGGTTAGTCTAGGAATAGATAATCGTTTATTTGTGATAATAGGTTAACATGTTTAAAACCTTCAAGGAATATTAGATAACCTAAGGAATTAGGGGCTGTAATCCGAGAAGAGGGTTCTAACTCAAGGGATTGATTAGAACTATTTTTGGTTAACCATCGTAAAACTAGAGGATCATTCATAGAAATGGGTGCAGTTTACCAAACATATTTAATCAGAGGATTCGAAAGACTCGATCTCATCTCTCCTTATATATTCTAAACAACTTTTATCAGCTTATTTACTTTTTATGCACTCAAACCAACTGCCTAGGGCAACCATAAACTTTATACATCCTAATTATCAACAATATTGCTAACTTGAGATTAACACAGTCCTCGTGGATATGAACTTTTATTTTATTACTTTGATAGTTTTAGTACACTTGCTAAAAGTCTATCAAGGATATCCTTTTAATAAAATTTTGGCTTAAATACACTTTTGACCCCTTAATTTTACAAAAGTAGCAATTTTGGCCCCCTATTAAAAAAAGCAACATTCCAACCCCCTAACTTTATCCCCTCTTGCAAGTGCTAATTTTGACCCGGTCAAAACCTACGTGGCTACTCACTTAAGTGAGTTAGATGCCACATAGGTAATTTTTAATTGAAAAATAAATAAATAATCCAGCTAACTAATAATAAAATAAAAGACTTAATTGCAGTTTTTGCCCCCTAAGTATCACAATCTTGTGATTTTGGCCCCCTATAAAAAAACAATAACAAACCAGCCCCTTAAGTTTACCCCCTTTTACACTTTTGGCCCCTTATTTCAATATTGACCCGGTCAACGCACACGTGGCACCTCACTTAAGTGAGTAGGATGCCACGTGTGTTAATTTCAATTTAAATTTAATAAAAAAAGCCACGTTGAGATTTCATTAATAAAAAAACAAAAAAAAAGGGGGCCAAAAAAAGAAGAACGTGTTCTTCTTCTTCTTCTACACCATCACCAGATTTTGTTAAACTCCATGCTTCCACTTCAATCCCTTCTTCTTCTTCTTCTTCTTCACTTTTTTCTCACAACCACAAACTTCACTTTTCTTCTTCTTCCAAATCCAAAACACTCTGCTACGCTTTACAAGAGGTAACAGAAGAAGAACAATTCATAACAAGAAGAACAAAATCCACTCCACCTCCAAAAACCAACCCCAAGAACAATTCATAAGATGATGAACACGAAGAAGAAACTGATACTGATTCTGATAACAAACCACATCCCAAAACTAAACTCATTGAATAAACCCTAAAACTAGAACCCTCCCCTGCACCTGCCAGATCTGGAACCAAACATCCTGCCGAAAACAATGTTCCAGATGAATTAGGAGGAATGTTGTTAGGGATCATAATTCGAGTGCCGATGGATCTTGTAAAGTGTTGAAGAGGGTTTATTTGGGCCTGGGAATGTGAATTTGAGTGAAAATTTGCGCGGTGTTAAGGAAAAAAATGATGGGTCTTCGAACGCATTTGGGAATGTAGTGTTTTCTGATGGGTATGCGATCCGGGGTTCTAGTACAGATTCTAGATATGCAGTTGGATCTGGTTTTGTTGTTGGGACTGATTCTGAAAATAGTGAGGATCAGAGTAGTAAGTCTTCAACTAGTGAGCCGAAGGTGAGGCATGAGAAAGGTCATGGTAGTAGGAATACAAATTCGAAGAATTTAGTGAACTCGGCTCAAAAGGTTCAGCAAGGAAAGGGATGGATTGAAAGCTCTACGAAACCTGGAGGTGGTGGAAGAGTCAAGTTTGAGAAGGAAAATTATATTTCCAATTTGGATTCAAATTTGAAGAAGACCACGTTCTTCTTTTTTTTTTTTGGCCCCCTTCCTTTTTTGTTTGTTTTTTTAATTAATGAAATATCCACGTGACTTTTTTTTATTAAATTTAAATTGAAATTAACAAACGTGACATCCTACTCACTTAAGTGAGATGTCACATGTGCGTTGACTGAGTCAAAATTGGACTAAGGGGCCAAAAGTGCAAAATGGGGTAAACTTAAGGGGCTGGTTTGCTATTGTTTTTTATAGGGGCCTGTGAAGTCACTAGGCGCGCTCGCTATCATTCGCTCTTAGTAAAAGGAACCAAGAGTGTTTAAAAAGATCTTGGTCATTTCCTTTTCTTCTAGAGGCGGGCTAATTTGAGCCGCTGTTGAAGCACAAAAGTAAGTATAAGTTTTATCGTCTCCACAGGGATTAGGTGCGCTATTTCGAACCGTTCAACAATTGATATCGTTTTGAGTTAGGGATTTGTACGATTGGTCGCATAAACTAAAGTAATGTAAAGGCAGAATTAAAACGACAAGTAATAGGGAATAAAAGCGTTGAGATAGGAGTTCATCAATCTTGCATCGAATATAATCTATAAATCATGCATATGAATTTTAGCGTTTTAGCGAAAATATCACGCATCGCTCGACAACGTCATTGATTTCCCAAATGACATCGTGAGATCGATCGTATCGTTTAATCGACGATTTCCCAATCAATCAAACGATCCGAAAACATTACGATTCGAAACTTTGTGCGATTATCAAAACCCAAATCCATTTCTAGATTTTCTTATTTTGATAGAAGATTATTCTAAACATAGATTCAAAAGTATTTGTCAATATCAATTGAATCAAGCATGAGAATGAAAATCAAGAATAACTTCAAAGACACATAAATTGCTAAAATCATATTATTGCATAATCAAAGTTTACATCAAAACTAGAAAGAATACCTCCAATCCCAACAAACGGAAGTTAGTTGTTTATTTTCATGACAACTATACAAAAGAGTAGAGAAAAGATGAAGATCATAACCTAAGTCTTGATTTCCCAAAGCCTTTGGTTGATTCCACAATTCAATCACTTTTGCTCCTTGAAGATCATAGCTTCTAACCCTATTAACTGGTAATAAACCTCTAAAATTCGCTCCTAAAGAAAGCTTAACAATAGTAGAATAATATAACCTAAAAGCTGAAAATAGCTTAAATACAAAAGCTGAAATTTACAATTTCGCTTAGCGATGCGTAACGTCGCTCAACGAACATTCAAAACTGCCCAATGGTATTCTGCCACATCATCTTCAGCATTAAACCGCCTTGATGATTTCGCTGAGCGATCCATATTTCGCTGGCCGAAAACAGCTTCCCCTGTTTCAGAAATTCCCTGCCTCACTTCGCCAAACTTTCGCCAAGCAATCGCTGTGCGAAAGTGTCTTTCACTGTTCCAGCTGAACTCTCTGCCTACCTTCGCCAAGACCTCGCCAAGGCGTCGCTGAGCGAAAGTGCTCTTTAGAAACTCCTTAAAATCTCTGCCTGACTTCGCCAAGCTGTCGCCAAGACATCGCTGGGCGAAAGTCTTCATGCACTCTTGATGGATCCTTGCTAATTTCAGGTCCTGGCTTGCTTTTTCCTGCATAAATGGATGGGGTAAGAAGTAAAAGCAATATTGGACATTTGATCAATGATTATGAGCTTTTCCCATGATAACTTGCAAAACAAGCTACATAAGTGCTTAAATTAACTATGCTTTTTAACTCATTTTTGGCACTTATCAGCCGCCACCTCTCTCCACCTTTGGGCATACTCTTTAAAGGTCTCTTTGTCCTTTTGGGTCATGGCTCGGAGCTGGTCCCGGTCCGGGGCCATATCCAAGTTGTATTTATACTGGCGGACAAATGCCTCTCCCAAGTCGTTGAAGGTTTGGATCTTGGTACTATCCAAACCCATGTACCACTTTAAAGCGGCACCGGTTAAACTATCCTGGAAGTAGTGGATGAGCAATTGATGATTGTCGGTTTGAGTCGACATTTTCCTAGCGTACATCACTAGGTGACTTTGCGGGCAAGTATTCCCCTTATACTTTTCAAAATCCGGGACCTTAAATTTAGGTGGGATTTTGACGTTGGGCACAAGACAGAGGTCATGGGCATTCTTCCCAAATAAATCCTTCCCACGGAGGGCTTTAATTTCCTTTTGCATTTCATCAAATTTTTCTTGGAAATCAACCATCCTATCTTGGGCACCTAAACTTTCGGCATGAAAGATAGGCCCCTGATCATACGGGGTGGTATGAACCACTGGTGCTGAGAAGGCCGCAGTAGCCTGGGTGAAGGTAATCTCGGGTTGAGAAACCGGAGTTTCTTGAAGAGTAGTGGGAATAGGGATGAATTCCTCATCAAAGCTGAATGGCATGCCCCATGTACAACCGGGGGGTCTAGTGTATTGCTGAGCATCGGCATGTAATGTTGGAGTTGAAGTAGAAGCTGACGCTTGAGCTTGAGAGCTAGAGGGAGGAGGAGGTGTTGGTGGGATTTGTGCGGCCGCTAGTAATTTGACTAACTCCGTTAACTTTTCCATCTCCGTCTGCATAGATGTTAACTCTCCACGGAGCTCCTGATTCTCTTGTTCTAAATTTTCCATCTTTTTCTTTATGGTTGCTCGGGTGTTGTATGTGTGGGTTGCTCTTGGACGACGAGCCACTTTTCTTGACGGGAAGACGCGTAGTGTTGCGAATGAAATGCGAACACCGAAGACTCAATTCGGATTGTGAGGAATCCTGATGATAAGAGAAGGGAAATGAGCTTTGGACTCGAAGACGAATGTATGATATGAATGATGTAAATGCAAATGCATGAAAAAAAAATTTTATTTTTATTTTGCTTTGTAGGAAATTAAAAAGTGTGCAATTAATATTAGCGATTAGAAATATTAAAGGCCGGGAAATTAACATTGTCCAAAATATATTTATTTGATTGAATAACATTGAGATTACAAAGTGTAATTAATGCTAATACAAATCAAATAGCCGCTCGCTTTTCCGCTTTGTCTATTTCCTCCCTATAGAAGTCTACGGTATCCTTGCAGAATTTCATGAATTTCTGGATTTCTTTAGGGATGACAAAGTAAGGCATGACCATCTCGGCCTTTGCTAGTTTCTTCGGAAGTTTGGCAATGACCAAGTTTGAGAATGCGACCAATCTTGTGAAGTCTTCACTTAATCGGGCGGCGTCTTGCCACACAAACTCAATTACTTCCTTGCGTTGGGCTAGCTGGATATTTGCACTTCTAATCTCATCAAGGAGTCGTGCGATATGGTTTCCATGCTCTCTTGCAATCTTGTCGAAATATTCTTCAAATTTCTTGATGTCCGCTTCGAGACGATTGCATTGTAGCTTTCCTTGATGAGAAAGGCCTTCATACTTTTGTCGTTGGACACGTTCGGCTTGGAGCTGCTCTTTGTAGTCCTTGACTTCTTCTTGGAGCTGTCGATCTTTCTCTTGGAACTTCAACCTCCATTTCTTTTGAGCTTCGATGGCTAGCTCGCCGAACTTTTTGAGTTCTTGGTTGGAATGCAAGACTCTTTCTAACTCCTCGTCCTTGGCTACAAGGTTGGCATCCGCACTAACCAAACCACCTCCGATCCAATCTCTCTTACTCTCGGAGATCTTTAGCCGCTTTTGGCACACTAGGAGAGAATTTGTCACTTCATCTCGATCTCTCTTTGTCCTAGTGATTTCTCCTAAAGCTTGAAGGTGTTTTAATTCTAACTCTCCATTTTTATTTTGGAGTTCTCGAATTTTAGCTTTGAGCTCCTCCGCTTCTTTGTTGGGAATGGTTGTGCTTGGCTTAGGTGCAGGAGGTTTTGGAGGGCATATGACCTCAAAGGGTAGCTTAATTGTTTTAACCCTCTTCTTCACCCATTGAGTATAAAGAGGCTTGGCCACACAATTCTTCTTGCCAACCCTTCCTTTGCGCACTTGGCTCCAAGCTCTTCGGATTCTTTCTAGCAAGGCCGGGTCTTGATCTCCTTCCCTTAAGAAGAAAGGTTCTAATAAGAGATCACCAGGTTTGTCCTCCATTGGATAGCCTAGCTGGCGGAGAGAGAGGACCGGATTGTAGTTAATGCATCCCTTAGTGCCAATGAGGGGTACATTAGGGAAATCCCCGCAACTTAGGACGACTTCCGGGTCCTCTAAATCCGGAGAAAACCAATGAATGTCTTTCTCGGTAAGAGCTAACATTCTTTGTGACCATTGAAGCTTGGCCCGATTTTCCATAAAATCCCGGCTTCTTGGCATGTGGGATGTCAACCAAATTTGCACCAAAGAAGTACAACAAGAAATTGTGCGCCCTCTCCCTTGTTCATGCCTTGAATAAAGGGAATGATAAAAATCCGCCAAAAGTGTGGGGACCGGATTTTTAGTCATGAATACCCTTATGGCTGGAAGGTCTACAAAGTCATCCATGTTGGGGAATAGAACTATTCCATACACCAAAAGGGCTAGGATTGCGTTGAATGCTTTCCCCTCTTTGTTAGCCAACAAAAACCGAGCTTTGGTCTCCAAGAACCTTCTCGTGAAACCCTTAATGCTTCCTCTAGTTTGCAATTCAGGTGCTATTTCTTGAACATTAAGGTGCAAGGATTTGGCAATGTCCTCTAAAGTGGGGCATTCTCCCGAACCGAGATAAAGCTCATGGTCCTTCATATTACATCCCAAAATCCTCTCAAATTCTTCCAATGTTGGGGCTAGTTGGAAATCTTGAAAAGTAAAGTACCGGAGAGGTGGGTCGAAGAATTGAGCCAAAGTGGTTAAAGCCAACGAATCTATCTTCACAGGCAGGAGGTCGAGTATTAGCCCATAACTTGCTTCGAAGTTGCTCTTGTCGACCAAAGATAACCGCTTACTCAAAGCTAGCAAACTTTCCACTTTAGGAGTCTTGATCTTGAAAGCGATCGTATTCTATTTTTGGAGGCCATATTTCTCTTGTTAATATTTGGTTGCTCTTTTTAATTTCCTATAAAGCAAAGTGATATGCGAAAATTATTTTCTTGAATATGAATGTATGGTATGCATAGGTATGATATGTATGTTCAAAGTTCCCCCCCATCCTCACATGTAGGCTCTAAAGATGAGATTTCCTAAAAAGGTCCCTAGAGTCATGGATCTCACATGGAATTAAGGTCGTCCATTGCGGATTTGCACGCAAGACTTCAATACCTTCCACGTGAAATCTCCTCTAGGCGGGGTTTGGCATCCTACCTCACGGACATACGTCAACGCGGGCTTCTGCTCACAACCACCATTCTATCTTAATTTTTTCTCAAGCTCGGGTAGAGAGCCTCACACGTCCGGCATTAACCCAAACAATGTGGAGTAGCATCGCTCAAGTAACAACCCCACAATTGATATATATAGATAAGAAGCAATATGAAATATAAATATAGAGCAAAAGAATAGAAACAAATAATGATAACAAGCTATAAACACGCAAGTAAAATAAAACATTTTTAGCCTAAAAGCCGACTGAGATAGGTTTGACTCGTCATACAGAAACAAAATGTTTTATGCATACTCCCCAGTGAAGTCGCCATTTCTGTCGCGTCGAATTTCGGATATCAAGCTATTGAGAAGCGTTGAATCACTAATTTTAAATCACGACTGAACTTTTAATTTTTCGGGGGAAAAGGAAAAAAGTTCGAAATTACCTTTAAATAAGAGATTTTAGGTTCGGGAGTCGATTATGCGAGGGGAAGGTATTAGCACCCCTCATATCCGTTGTACTCAACGGGAACCTCTTAGTTGGCTAAGGCTAGAATGTTTTTATCGTTTTGCTTGCGTGCTCGAATATATAAAAGGGAAAAAGAAAATATGATGAAAAGGGAAAAAGATAAAATATGATGAAGGGGTAAAAAGAAAGTTTTTTATTAAAGTGCTTGACAAGATATGAATCCTGCTCCTACGTATCTCCTGATGCAATGGAGAATTCAAAGCGTACGTAGTTCTTTGCAGGGTAGAAAAAATTTGTATGTTGGTTCGTTTTAATTGCAAAAAAGATTTGATCGCGCCCGAGTAAAAGAGAAAGGTTTTGCTTTAAAATACAAAACACGGAAGTTTGCTTTAAAAATACAAACGTGGTCTACTATCGTTATGTTGATAGGTTAATAAAGACCGATAAAAAGTTTTGCCTACTGCCATTATGAGGGTAGCTTAAAAAAGGTAAAACGATTTGATCAAAAAAGATTCGCACTCGGGCGTGAGCAAAGGTTTGAAAACGCGCAAAAGGCGTAAAAGGTTTAAATGACAAAGAGACGGACGCACATTAAGGCGATGGTATTCGCACAAGGCGTAAAAGTTTTAAATGAAAACGCGCAAAGGCGCGAAAAGTTCGGATTGACCACGAGGGCCAAGAAAAGTTTTAAAATGGTCACGAGGGACCAAAGAAAGGTTAAGCGCGTTGGACGCGTCGAAAATGGAATGACGATTGCCCGAACGACGAGACATACATCACGCATTCGTGCAACCGGGGTTTGGGGAGACATACGTCAAGCCATTCCTTTTTCATTCAAGTTTTTGCTTTGGTGAAACTTCAAAGAAAATCTCAAAGGAAACAAAACACTTGTAAAAAAACTTAAAGAAAAGTTGTTGAAAATCACGAACAAATTTGTTGTCCGAGTTTATTGAAAAGCATGAACATAACTTGTTGCTTAAGTTATTGGAACTCAAGAACAAGTGTTTGTTCAAGTTTGAAAGATGAACAAATCATGAAAGCATGCATAAGTTTGGAAAATACACATGTTCGGCTCAATTTTGAGTTTGGTTTAAAAAGTGAGCAAGTTCGGCTCAAGTTCATGTTTTGATTGAAAATCATGAACAACGTTATTGTTCAAGTTTGGTTTTGAAGGAAAAGAACTTAGCTTATTGCTCGGGCTTGATTTTGAAAATTTAAGGACATAACTTGTTTTGCAAGTTACTCAAAATTAATAGCACAAAACTTGTGAAGTTTCCAACATCATGCAAAATTATTGATATGGTTTGAACAAAAATGATTTTTTACCCTCTTAGGTTCTGAATCATGGGTTAGAACCTCAAGAATTTGGCCTTTGGAAGCCTGAATTCATGTTCTGAGTTTTACATACTTCGCAGAGCAACCAGACCTTGGCTCTGCAAACCCAGGTTCTGTCATGGTCGCACTGCGACCATGACTTTGCTCTGCGAACTATGCGAAAAATTGAACTCAGAAGCTGCTTCTGAACAGAAGTTCAGAAGCTGCTCCTGAGCAAGCTTCAGAACCTAAAGGGGGTTAAAAAGCTTTGCAAATTTGGAAGAAAAGGAGTATAACAACTCAGTTTTAGTGCTTTGCAACTTTGAGATTCCTTTTGAGTTTCAAAAGGGGTTTTTTGTGCAAAAATGAAATTAAACAATGTAAATGATGCAAACAGCAAACAAGATGAAAGATAGAGACTTTAGAACACTTACAGAACTCCTAGCAATGCTTGTGCAAGAGGTTAGAAGTGGCTTGGTTGATCAAGGTTGGGATGTTAGAGGTTATGTATATCAAATAGCTCAAATGTTCCAATTGGTTTTTGAACTGCTTTCTCTACTCTCACAATGCTGCAATGCAGTGGTTTTTTCAAGTGTAAGTAAGTGTATTCAGTTGTTTTTAATTTTGGGCATTGCATTCCTTTTATAGGCAAAATGAGGATCAAATGAAATGATGAGAAGATCTCTAGAACCTAGCTAATTTGTGGGCTAAAACCAGGCTAAATTGCTTTGCATTTAATGCTAAAGGATAGAGGTTGCTTTGCCTTGTGCCAAGGGTCAAGACTTTGGCTGATTCCAGCCACAAATGCAGCTGATCTTTGAATGCAATGATGAGAAAAAAATCTAAAAAACAGGGCAGCTGCAATTGTGTGGTTCTTGGGATCAATCCTTGCAATCTTGAGAGGTCAAGCAAGGAAAACGTGTACTGCCATGTACAGAGGTTGGGGGAAAACAAAAAGGAGCATGTGGGCTGGTGTGAGGAAGGAGAAATACAACTGAAAACAGGGCACACCAAACAGCTTTTTTGGGCAAGAAACCACTTGTGTTTGACTGGTTTTGGGGGAGAAAGAAGGAAGGAAAGGGAACAAGTAGCTGGCTGGCAAGCTCAGGGTTAATGATAGGTCAATTGGGAGGGACAAGAGCTGACCAAAGGCAGCCCAATTGCTTGAGCACAAGCTAGGTTGGAAGAAAAACCTTCTTACCTCAACCTTTAATGTCACACAATTAATCATTGCTTTGCTGCATCTAATCTGCCACAATTGGCAATAACAATGATAATAATAATAATGATAAAGGATAATAATAATAACTACAAATGAAAACAAAACAGATAAATCAAAGAAATCAAATTCTGCAGAAAAATTCGCAGAGCTCGCAGTGCGAAGGTAACTTCGCAGTGCGAACTCCCCTTTTCTTTTTCTTTAAAATAAATAAGTAAATAAATAAATAAATAAAAACCAATAATAATAATAAGAAATGGCAAAAATGAAAGGGATAATGGAAAAAATAGTAATGATAATAATAATAAAGATGATGATAACAAAATGATGAAAGAGGTAAAAATATTAGTAATTAAAAATAATGATAATAAAACATTAATAATAAAAAGATAATAATGATATTATTAATAAAAAATATAATAACAATAATATTAATAATAATAATGATAATGATAATATTAATAAAAATGATAGTAATGCTAATGGTGATAAATGTAAATAAAATCCAATAACAAAAATGAAGTAATAAAAAGTAATAATAAGTGATGAAATAATAAAAGATAAAAGAAAGAAAAATATGAGTAAAAAAAATGGGGTATGACAGGGCCAAAATCACAAGATTGTGATACTTAAAAAGCTAAAACTGCAATTAAGCCAAAATAAAATAAATGAAAAAAGGAAATTAAAAAGAACAGCATCCCAGAACAATGTTTCCTCTCTCTCACAACACGCCTTCAATTCCTATCTCACAAATCATCTTCTTCTATTCAATGGTCAAACTACAGAGTAATCATCATCATCAAGAATTTCTTCAACCTTCTTCATCAACTTAACAAGATGGAAAAACCTAAGATTGTTCTTATTTTTCACACTCTTTTTTCTTGGTGCTTTTGCCTTGTTCAAGTTTTGTTTCAATCTTGAAACTCCATTTTCTCCCTACCCTTGTGCTACGAATGTTCAAAACTCCTTAATCTCAAATGGGTTTGATTCAAAATCTCAATTGGGTGTTGTTTCAACTTTCAATGAATAAAAATGGGATTTTGAATGTGGTAGTTTGACAAATTCATTGCATACTGCTAATGTGCCCATACCTAATCTGAACACGGGATTTTGAATGAAGAAAGATGATTGGTAATCTTTGATTGCTCAGATGTTGTTTCAACGAAGAAAGATGAGATTTTGAATGAAGAAAGATGATTGCTAATCTGAACACGAGATTTTGAATGATGGTAGAAGATGAATTTTCTAGGTTTTTTCTTTATTTTTTCATTTTTAATATTTTTAATTCATCAAATGCACATGTGGTATTTTTATTTATTTATTTAATTAAAAAATAATCTACGTGGATTCCAATTCACTTAAGTGAGGAGCCACGTGGGCGTTGACCATGTCAAAAGTACGGAGGCTTGAATGTTGCAAAAGGGGAAAAAGTTAAGGGGTTGGAAAGTGATTTTTTTAATATTGGGTCAAAATCACAACTATGACAAAGTTAGGAGGTCAAAAGTGCGTTTAAGCCTAAAATTTTTTGTACATGAAACAAACATTATAGCATAAATAGTTTTCTTATACTTTGTTATCATCAAAATTAAACATTTATAAAAGTTTCTGTACATGAAACAAACATTAAAGCATAAACAGTTTTCTTATACTTTGTTATCATCAAAATTAAACATCTATAAAATTTTCTGTACATGAAACAAACATTATAGCATAAAGAGTTTTCTTATACTTTGTTGACAAAGTAAGGATTATTGTTCTTCAAACCACTTTGGTTCAACATTTTATGTTCGAATACATTGACATAAAAGTGAGTTGGATAATAAATTCAACAATGATAAATAAACATCTATAAATTTAGTACTCCATTCAACATGTCATTTTATCTATATCTCTCATTGTTCTTATTACATCACCAAACGATCACATTTATCACACTACTCTCTTTTTCTTCGTTTTTCTGTTTGTTTCAAGGTGTATACACCCACACAGAGTGTACACAAAATATTTTTCTGATAAATTTAGTGTAAAATTCACATTTCACTTCAAATCTATAAATCCTAACTAAGTTAGAATCAATTCAGAAAACAAACTCAATTCTATTCAAAAGCAACCAATCACGTCAAAATAAATTTTACAATTCCAAAATCACTTACTCACCAAACATAGACTTAGAGTCGGTTTGTTACAATTTTTTCATGAAAAAAATATCATTTTTAAACAAAATAATCACCTTTAGAAGTTGTCAGCCATTTGTTACATAATTAAAAAAAATCAAAATATGGAAAATAACCTAAATAACACTTCAAATGAGAAACTGTTTCAAATGGCTTCTTAATAAACCATTTTCTTATAACTCGTTATTTTACTTCTAAAGTTATATTCATTTTTTTTGGACAAATAACTATTACTTTTTTTGAATCATGTAAAAATTAATACCAAATAACTTTTACTTTTTTTTTAATTATGTAAAAATTAATCTCTAAATTATTATCAATTTTTTTTTTTTATAATTAATAACAAACACTCTTAACTTCTTTTAAAAAAACAAACGCCCTTAACGTCTCATAGACTTTTTTTACACAAATAAAACGATATTTATTTATTCAAATTGATAGAATACATCATAATCAAGATCGCTAAACATGTATGCGAACAAACTGACAACAACCAAGTTAATAACATACAACGACAAAATGTCTACAAATAATATGATAAAATCTAAATCATCATAATACTCATGCTTCCAGATCTGCAACGTTGACGTACAAATCATTGATTAAATCTGTGATTGACTAAAACTGATCTTTTAATATAAACCAAACGAACACCGCAACAAGACGCGAAATCAAACAACGTCACACAAGACGACGAACAACACTACGCCGCACTCAGACGACAAAATCACAAAAAATAGAAAACATAACCCTTAATATATGTGGAAATCACTTATTTAAATCGAAAGAAAGGAGAAAAAAGATACAAATGAGTGATTTTAGATAAAAAAATGACGCAAAACCACCCATCCTCCATGAGTGAAAAAGAAAGAAAATTTAGAGTTTCTTCCACTAAAAAACTAAGACCGGCCATATGATTAACATCTCATTAACTTTTTTAGTTGATAAAAATATTGCAAAATATACGTAAAATCAAAGTCGAACTTCATACACCTCCACTTGTTTACTTTGAGAGATCTTAAAATGCAGACGGTTAAAAAAATAACCACCCTTCTTAATGAATTAGGGTGAAAGTCATGCTAATCCAAGATTTCATTATTATTATCCCAAAAAAAATCCAAGTGAAAAAAAAAAAAGTAAAATCCCCCAATTTACCAGTCTGCGGAACTGAGAGAACTCTAGAAGAGAGAAGAGAGGGAAATTTCATCTTCATCTTTTTCTCCTTTTCCTCAAAAATCCAATTTCTTCAAACACAAAACATTGTTTTTTTTTTTTTTGTTTCATTAAAAAAGGAAAATTGGTTTGAGGTGAGAGAAGAACATGACAGAAGTGTCGATGTGTTACATCAACAGCTCCGAACTGAGTCCAGATGAAGAGAGAATCATGATCAGAGACATTGCTCTTTCTTCTCAAGCTAATCCCAAAGAAGGCGACACATTTTTCATCATCACTCAGAGGTTTTTTTTTGTTTTGCTTCAATTTTTGTGCTTTTGTTTTGATTTTGTATTTGGGTAACCTAATTAGACCCAAAGTTTTGACCTTTTTTAGTTTTTGATTAGATTGTAACAATGTTTTCTTTCATTGGGAAAATGGGGTGTGACCAGAATTTGCTCTGATTTTTATTTTATTTTTTAGTTTTTTTTATTATGTTTTTGCAGTTGGGTACCCAAATTAGACCCAAAGTTTAAACCTTTTTTGTTTCTTTGATTAGATTGTAACAATTTGTTTTCTTGGGAAAATGGGCTGTGACCAGAATTTGCTATGATTTTGATTTTTGCCCCAAAATATGATTTTTGCTTTGTTTTTGTGTTCATTTGTGGTTAAGTGTTTGGGAGATGGTGGATGCGTTTTAGGTGAATACTGCAATAATCTTAGTGGGTTTAGTTTAATAGTTAATGATGGTTATGCCTTCATTATGAATGCACATAACCATCAAACTCTTGTTTTGAGAAATTCGGCCTAGTGGTATAGGCTTGAGACCTAAGAGTGTGCTCCTCTCTAGGTCTCAAATTTGAATCCTCCAGGTGCCAACAAATCCTGAGTTGGGCTAGTCCATGCAGGGATTTGCTCTGGCTTCAATTGGCCCCCCTGCTAGTGATCGGTGTGATTGGTTCCGTGGATTAGTCGGTCCTTGGACCGGATACTGAGTTTCCAAAAAAAAAAAAACTTGTTTTGAGAGGAATGATTTTGTGGCATGTCTTTGGTGGGTTCTTATCAAATTTCATTCAATATTGTTTTACACAGGAGTAATTGTTGCAGCCCTTTTCTAACAGAGAGTTAGCATGCAGTTCAGTTGTTTCTGTAGAAAGCTGTGCAATGATAGTGTTGTGTTGTCTGAACCCTTTTACCATGGCACTGCAATATCATTATCCTATGAGTAGATATTGTAAATTACTTTTTTTTGGGGAGGTTTATTGAGCTATAATGTTATGCATTCTGAAATTAGGAGGTATAAGGTCAGGAATAAATTGTTTGTTGTAGATTGTGCTTCTTCAAGATCCCAATTTCCTAGGTTGCTTTGTTGCCTTGACTTGCTTTAATTCAGAGTTGATGTTTTCATTCAGTTGTTTAACTTGCTTGTGTTTGTTCCCCACACATGTGCGTGGGGGAGAAGAGTGGTTGTTTTTTTTGGAAACTCAGTATCCGGTCCTAGGACCGACTAATCCGGGGGACCAATAGCGGGGGGCTGGGCCTCAATTGAAGCCAGAGCAAAGCTTTGCATGGACAGGTCGAATTGTTCGCACCTTGGGGATTCAAATCTGAGACCTAGAGATGTGCACACTCCTAGGTCCCAATCCTTCACCACCAGGCCAACCCCTAGGGGTCGAGGACGGTGGTTGTTGTGTTCTAGTATTGGGATGACTTTTAGGTTTACTACAAAAAGGTTAAGTGTTGCTCTTTGCCACTCAGTATTACCCTCATACGCTTAACGGAACCTATATACCAAATCATGAGAAGCTGCTAAGTTTTTTTCGGAAATAGTATTAGGGTTTAGTTACATCATAATGTACTGCATGTTACAACAACAACAAACAACACCACATCTAATTACCATTAACATCCACCTAATACCATCCCACCCACTTTGAGTACCCCAAAATCAACAACCATTATCAAAATTCAACATAAATATAATATGTAAAGAAACATGGGTAACTCCTTCTGACAGTAGAAAGTGCCCTTTTGACCCTAATCCCATCATAATTGCATCACATGAAATGTTGAGTTGCTGCAGCAAAAAACAAAGCACAGAAGCTAGTATCAGCATGAATCGGACTAACTATTCAAGCTGTTGAAACCGTTTACCAAAAGCACCAAATATCCAAACTGCAGCAACATGTAATCACCAAAGAGAAATCTCATACATATCTGTGACACGTATAACTCTTGCAACTTCAAGCTGTCACGACACGAGAACCAAACTTTTGCAGCAGCTTCTGTCATCATTCCATCTTATGACCAACGCTTGCAGTGAATGCTGCTGTTACTATATTGTTTGTCCATTCTGCTATTAATGCACTGAATGTCTAAGCACCCTTACCCGTGGTTCCTGATCAACCTACAATCGGTACACTACTGCTATTTATGCCTCCCTATATTTTGGTCAAATTCATGTGTCCTGCATTTGCAAAACTCAATCAATATTTGTGATACTCTTGCTCTGCCCCCCTTTTACTGCTGTTAAAATCCCTCCGCGATATCCTAGCACTAGCATCATATCAGATTCAACCCAAAGACCACCATAATCTTTCTTCTGCTTCACTTTAATTATTGTTTTCAACACTGCAGGGAGCCTTGATTTTCTTTTCTCACTTTATTGCCGATTTATTTTCAATTCTTGTACCACTTGCTCAGAACCTAAGCAGCATCGTCTAAAGAATTAGCACACTTTGTGACAAACAAATTATTCCAAATGAAAGGAGCTTCTTGACTCTTTAAAAGCAATTAAATTTGAACTACTGTTTCTAGAGTAGATTTGCCTATAAACACTTACAAAAAAAAGATTGTGTGCGTAAAATAATTGCCCCCTTGCTTGATACTGTTGACAAAGACTTCAAAAAGAAACAGATATTTTTTTATCATTAACCGTAACCAAACTACATCTTGAAATACAGTGCAGACATACTTCATTCTCTTATCATTTTTTGGTGGCTATAGACTGATTGGTTGGTCTAGTTTGAATGGTGTCACACAATATGTAATTACTCTGGATAAGTATGAACTTTTTTCTATTTGTTTCCATGCAGATGGTGGCAACATTGGATTGAATATGTGAACCAAGACCAGGCAAACCCTTCTTATGATGGATCTTCCTTTCCTGAACATAGCGATTTGGTCAGTTCAAGTGCTATAAAGAGGCCAGCTGGTATTGATAATTATGATTTGATCGATAATACTGGATCAGAGGACTCTAGTACGGGTATTGAAATTCATGATACACTTTTAGAAGGGCGTGACTATGTATTACTTCCTCGAGAGGTTTGGAACCAATTATTTAAATGGTGAGATTGTTTTTTGGTTTTCCTTTTGATTTATTGATTTTCTCAGTTTTAGTAAGAAATATTTGAACTGGTACAAACTTGTATTTGACTTAACCTGTAATGGGTCTTTAATATTAGCTGCTTGACATTTTTCTTTCCATCTCAACTAGGTATGGTGGTGGACCTACGTTGGAGAGGAAAGTTATTAGTTCAGGTCTTTCCCAGACAGAATTTGCAGTAGAGGTGTATCCCTTACGACTTCAATTACTTGTGTTACCAAGAAATGTTCGATCTACTATAAGAATAAGCAAGAAGGTAATATATGAGAGAAAGTAATGAGTCGTGATGATCTTTAAAATCTGTTGCCTTTCCTTTGCAATTATTATTCAATTTGTAAATGCTATATCTACCTTATAGTTGAGACATTTGGGCAGGAAACCATTGGACAGCTACACAAAAGAGCTTGTGAAATATTCGATCTTCTGTTGGACCAAGTAATGACTTCTCATTCCTTCTAGAAATTCTAGGGCTTGTTTGGTTTTTGTTTCCATTCTCTGTTTTCCTATTTTCATTTTTTTATTACACAAACAACATATTGTTTGCATTATGTTTTGTTTTCAAAGATTTATATATGGGAAAAAAATGAAAATAACAACCAATTATTTTTAGTGTTTTCTACGCAAATATGGATAAGGGAATAAAGTGAAAGTAATGTGTGACATTTTTGCAATAAAAAGTGAATGAAAACATAAACTACATATATGCCCCAATTTTTTTAAAAAGTTTTTCTGTTTTATTCAGTGTTTATAAAAGATAGATACGTATGTTGTAGGTGCGCATTTGGGATTACTATGGCCATCGGAAGCATGCCTTGATGAATGACATGGACAAAACTCTAGATGATGTCAATCTACAAATGGACCAAGATGTGAGTCTTCACCATATTTTATGTAGGAGTTTTCCTATTGCTGTTACTTTAATTTGACATTTTAGTACCCTTGTTTTCCTTTAGATTAATGACAACATTCATACAGATTCTTGTTGAGGTCGTAAACAATACAAGTTCTGCTCAAGAAAATGGATCAGTACATAGGGAAGCGAATTCTGTTCTTGTGGAGCCTACAAAATCAAGCTTATCAACTGCTGGTGGCCTGTCTACTAACAAGGGTGCATCTAGAGGCAACAGTATCGAATATTATTCATCTCAGAAACTAAATTCTCCTGTCAGAGATTCTGAAAACCCTTATGGGACTCTTGGTGTCACCACAAGAGGTTCATTCGGTGGTCTCATTGGGTTGCTAAATCTTGGCAATACTTGTTTCATGAATAGTGCAATACAGTGCCTTGTTCATACACCAGAGTTCGCTAGGTACTTTAGGGAGGACTATCATCAAGAGATAAATTGGCAAAATCCACTCGGCATGGTTGTAAGTATCACTTAAAAAGCAGTAACTTGTTTCCTTTTCTCTCAATTTCTTTATGTGGGCTAAACTATATGGTAAGAACTTGGCGTGGAGATTAAAGAGCATTTCTAGAATTCATTAAAACACGGTATATAGTATTATTAGGCATTTCGTGAAACAACTGTTGCAACAGCTTAGGCTTTAGAGTGAAGCCAGATGAATGCTTTTATGTCCGACTTTTGGATTTGAACCATTAATAATTTATTGGGCCACAGGCACTCACCTTTGCTTAATTTCTACTTATTTATTATTTAGAAGTATGGGGTTGCCAATGATCAAAATTTAGACCACTTGGTCGTAGAAACTATGATGTTATTGTTATTTCATGAATCAACTATCCAAAAATTTAAGCTTTAGCTTTAATGATGCTTTTATTTTGAACAAGGCTTGATTTCACTTTTGATCCTTCCAATTGATTTCAGTTTGAACAAGGCAGTGTTTTAAATAGCAACTATAGTGGTGCTATACCGCTATAGCGTGGCGGAATTAGGAGAAACCTCTATTGTTTCATAATACAGTATTTAGTACGAAATATTGTCAAATGGCCGCTATAGTGGTGCTATAGTACTATTGCGTAGCGGAATTTTAGCAATCATATATTTTCTGCAATACACGATTGACAACATTGAAACAAGGTCGTCCTGATTATTCGTATTGAAATCAAGGGGAGACATTTTTTTCTTCTAAACTACGATGTCCCAATGTTCAGTTAAACCTAAAATTTAATCTAAGGTCTTGAGTGTTTGTTTTTAATGTCTTTGCCCTGCCATTAAAATGGCAAGAAAAGTAACAAAAAATGGCAAGAAAATGCTTTCGTTTTCATTCTATTGTTCCATTATTCTTTTAGTTAATATCTTGGGCTATATTTAATTTGCCAATAAAAGAATATTTAAATAGTATTTGCATTGCAAAATTGTCTTTTTTAGCTTGGTAGCATTTGTGATTGTGAGGTATTATTTTGGTTACAAGAAGATCAGTGTTTATATATTGCTTGAATGCGAGCAATAAGATTTAACTTTTTGTGCTTTGTGTTTGTTGTATCAATCCTTCAATGACTTGGTTTGGTTGGGCAATGTTTCTTTAGTCAACCCTATGTATAATTTGTCATGGTTAGAGTGTAAAAGGTGGGGCAATAGAAAACTTTCGTATAAATATTAAAATTGCAATTAAGTACCACTCTTTTTTGAAAAAAAAAAAACGAAAAGAAAACTGAGGCGCAAAAGCATCACTATAGGCAGAGAGATCCCTTCCAGGTTACCAGTCAAGCTGGGAAAATTTTACTACAGACTCTAAACTCAATTTTATCGAGATAAGAATACTAGAATAAATAAGTGGCAACAAGATAGAAAATAAGATTAGGAATGATTGCATTAGCAAAAAAAGTTGGGGTGGCATCTATTATGGAAAATATGGTATCGTCTTTGCCTTAGGTGGTTTTGGCATGTGTAGTGGAGAAGACTTGTGAAGCCTCAGACCCTAGTAAGGAAAGTAGATTATGAAGGGTAGTCAATAGTTAAATTTAAGGACCAAAAGAACAATGAGCCAAATCATTAAGAAGGACTTAGATTTAAACGGTTATGTATGGACATGTTACAATTGGATATTATGACTGTTTGGTTTATGTGGTCGATCCCATCCAGTGGGAGAAGGTTTTTTGGTTGTTGCTGTATTTGTATAAGTTAACTGTTATAATTGCAAATTATTGAGTTTACATGAAATTTCAACTATGCAGGGTGAACTAGCCCTAGCATTTGGCGAGTTGCTTCGAAAACTATGGGCACCTGGGCGAACACCAATTGCTCCTCGCCCTTTTAAAGCAAAGCTTGCTCGTTTTGCACCTCAGTTCAGTGGGCACAACCAACATGATTCTCAGGTTTGCTTCTCTAGCGAATTTGTTTACCCTCTTCAACTTCCATGATGTAGCCTGTCTGTGGTAGCATTTGTTTATTATTTTATCAGGAGCTCTTAGCATTTCTGCTGGACGGTCTCCATGAAGACTTAAATCGTGTAAAGCACAAACCATATATAAAGTCTCGAGATGCTGATGGCCGACCTGATGAAGAAGTGGCTGATGAATATTGGGCAAATCATATTGCTCGTAATGATTCCATAATTGTTGATGTGTGCCAGGTGAGTCAAGTGAATATGTCTTGAGACGTCATCGCTCTTTCCTTTATTAATGTAGGTTTCCATAATGTATTGGTTTTTGCATTAGTATGCTTCAGTTGAGTCTTGGTCACGATACTTGGATATGGCTGCTTGAATATTGTTTTGAGCTAGTCTCTAAAATCCTGCATACTAATTTTCTTTTGCCACTCAATCCTATATCCCATTAACCCTTTTCGTAAATGCTCAATACCACAATTTGTTCATGATTTAAACTTTGGTCTCTTGATTATTGTTAGAAATTGTGATATCTATTTTCATTTTATATATGTTCCTAATCAAGTACACCAGCTCAGGTTTGTTTCATTTTACAGGGACAATACAAGTCGACTTTGGTATGTCCAGTTTGCAACAAAGTCTCTGTCACATTTGATCCTTTCATGTACCTTTCCCTGCCTCTCCAGTCCACCACCAATAGGACCATGACAGTGACAGTTTTTAGTTGCGACAGTACTACTCTGCCTTCACCGTGTACAGTAACTGTGCCCAAGCAGGGACGATGCAGAGATCTTATACAAGCACTTAGCAATTCTTGCTCATTGAAGCATAACGAAAGGATAGTGCTTGTGGAGGTGTGTACGATACCAGAATAAAGTTAAAAACATATGTATTGGAATTGCATTGAATACTTTATTCTAATTGAATGTGTTATATTGATGTGCTATTCACAGATACGAAATCATTTGATCCATAGATATTTTGAAGATCCTCTTCAATTGTTGTCCTCAATTAAAGATGATGACCGCCTTGCCGCTTACAAGATTATAAAGATGGACAAAAACACAAAGTACCTCCAGTTGATACATCGCCGCAGAGAGCAGAGTAGTGACTCACATACCATTTCAGGATGGAAACCATATGGAACACCTATTGTTTCATTGATCTCATGTGATGATAAAATCACAAGAGGTGACATACAAGTAATGGTTAATCGTATACTCTCTCCTCTTCTGTTGAAAGGTGACAATACACAACAAGCTGCTTCTACTGAAACCAACATGGTGTCAAATTCAATAAATAAGGATGATACCGTTTCAAAGGCGACACACCTACCAACATTACCTCTACTATTGGTAGATGATAACAATGCTTGCATTGATCTTTCAATGGGAGAGGAGAAAGTAGTTAAACTGTCACCATCATCAGCAAGAGTTCTAGTGTATATTGATTGGTCTCAGAAGCTTCTGGAAAAGTATGATACTCATCCACTTGAGACTTTGCCAGAAGTTTTGAAATATGGGCCTGTAACCAAGAAAGCTCGTACCGAACCTCTCTCTTTGTACACTTGTTTGGAAGCTTTTCTGCGTGAAGAACCTTTGGTGCCTGAAGATATGTGGTTAGTTAATCCTCTCTCATCTGTCTCATATATGCTACTATTTCCTTGTTTCTTTCTCATGCTTACCAAACAATCAAATGGAATATGCATTAATAATTGTTTGCTTGATGTCTTTATGACCTGTTTAAATTATTTTGATTGCATCTTTCCTAAAATATTTAGTTTGTACAATAAGAATCTCACAGAACTTGTGACTAGTATCACGCTTCTTGTTTGAATAGTTGTAACTTGAGAGTAATAGAAGATGGTGTTCATCCACAACATTGAATGTGCTAATGTGTGGTTACACCGTCCTTTATATGTTTTCTACTTTTAGAAGATCTTATAAAGTCTCCGTTGTAATTTTCAAAGAAATAAAATTAATAGCTTTTAACAAAACTAGCAACAGAAAGTCAGAAATATCAAAACCCATTTCGCTGTATTGGCTTAAAGTGAATATGAGAAACAATCTTAAAAATGATTATCTATGGATTGAAATTTACTGGAATGAAAATGGGAAATTTCTGGGAATGGAAAACTTAAACAACGATTGGTTCGGTGACGGTTCTGTGACAATGAAGGTGTGACTTTTTTTTTTTAGTTTGAATTAAAAAAAGGGTGGTAACCCTTTGTTGTCAATGCGGAAAAGCGGCGCGGCGCGGCCACCCCAAAAATTGACGCGGTGCGGGATGCGGGCGCGTATCGGGAGCTATTCCGGTCACGTGGACACTAATGTTTTAATACTAAAATACTATAATGTTGAAAAGAAAATACTAAAACACCTTAAATATTACTCAAAATTCATAATGTATTCTTAATTTGAAATAAAACAAGTCTTAAACAAAACATAAGAACATACTTGCAAGAATTACTAATAAAATTCAAGGTAGCCAACACTTTAAGCCTCTAAAGCTTAAAGTAACAAAAGTACTAAATATGAAATAAAAGTTCAATAATCATGAAAATCTTCATCATCACTTCCACCATCACTCATGTGCTCTTCCTCATCCTTTTTCTCTTCAATATCTTCCTCTTCATCCTCTTTTTCTTCATCCCCCCAATTATTAACAACTTCTGGATCATATTCGTCAAGAAAAAAAAAACAGAATTAGAAAATATATGTGAAAGGAAGAAAACAGAATTAGAAAAAGAAAAAACAATTAAAAAACAAAATAAAAAAAAAAGAATTAAAAAACAAAATAAAAAAAACAGAATTATAAAAAGAAAACAAAATTAAAAAACAATAAAAAAACAATTATAAAAAGAAAACAGAATTAAAAAAAATAAAAAAACAATTAAAAAATAAAATTAAAAAAAAGAATTAGAAAAAAAAACAGAATTAAAAAAAACAGAATTAAAAAAAGAAGATGAAAGGAAAACAAAAAAGGAAAATGGGAAGAGATGAAAAGGAAAAGGAAAAGGAAAATGAAAATGGGAAGAGATGAAAAGAAAAAGGAAAAGGAAAATGTGAAACAGAGAAGATGAAGATGATTACCTGTGAGTGAAACAGAGTGGTGAAGAGATGAAAACCAATGTTGTTGTGCTATGAAGAGAAGAGAGGACTGCTTTGAGTATTGAGTGTTTTCACGTTGAACTTTTGAAGATAAGAGTTGTTTGTTGTGCGGCTGTGTGTGTTCCTTTGATGCTGAAAAGTCACTTAGGGTTTTTGTAATTACAAAATTGGACCCTGGTCCGAATTGACCCGGTTTTGACCCGAAATGACCCGTAGCGCCCGCTTTGAACCCGTAGCGCCGCAACGCGCCACCCAAAAACGCGGCCGCTTTCGCCGCGAAGCCCAAACGCTCCGCCTTGGAGCATCGCAACTCGGTAGGCTATTTTTGGCCGCTCCGTGCCGCGATAGCGCCGGTAGCGGCCGCTATTGACAACAGATGTTAAACCTGAATAGCCGGTTAGCAAGTAGTGGGTTTTAAAAAAATGGTGAAGTGGACCAATAGTTAAGAGTGTTTAAAGGAGTGTGTTAGAGAGGTTGTCCATAGCATTCCTCTGGCTGAAATTAAGCCATGACTAGCTAACTAACGCTTTGTTTCTCCTTTCTCTTCTCCCGTGCACGTTTGTATTGGAATTGTTTTTGCTTAATATGCTCCTCCTTTATTGCAGCCTACCTGTTTTGAAACCCCAGAAACTCAAATACTGCACAATTCTTGTACTAGAGTCATCCTATCGATATGACTTACACAAGATATAACTAATCTAATTCTCTTTTTACCAAAAAAGTTGCTGTACCTTAAGAAAATCTTCAAAAATCTTGAATCGGTAAAACATTATTTTGGAAGAGTTGATCAAGACATTGTTGGTTATTTGTATGCATTCTTTATTCATATTCCCAATGTTCTATCTTTGAAGCAATTTTCTATGAATCTTGCGAAGTATTCTCTTCATACTACTCTACTTTGACCTTTGAATAAAGAAATTTACGTACTTGTCAGATGTCACTTTACATTTCAAACTTGTACATGTTTTTCTTGTAAGCTCTTAAATTGCTAAACAATCACATGAATAGGGAAAAATGTCCACTCGCTGCAGTAATAGTTATTAGATCTTCTCCCCATTTACATATATGTTAGATGGAATGGATGATACTTGAAGCCAATTGCTAAAGTTTTAAGTTCTGATATAGGTACTGTCCTAAATGCAAAGAGAGACGACAAGCAAGCAAAAAGCTTGATTTATGGAGGCTCCCAGAGGTTTTGGTAATTCATTTAAAGAGGTTCTCATACAGCAGGTCAATGAAGCATAAACTCGAGACTTTTGTTAACTTTCCCATTCATGATTTTGATTTAACAAATTACATAGCCAACAAAAACAACTCTCGGCGTCAAGTGTATGAACTCTACGCCCTTACAAATCATTATGGTAGTATGGGTAGTGGCCATTATACTGCACATATTAAGGTAATATGATAAATTATCAATCCTTTGAAAGTTGACTTAACTTTTTGTTATTCCTTTTAGCAACACGGCAGCTTGACTGGTATTTTTGGACTATGCAGCTTTTAGACGAAAACAGGTGGTACAATTTTGATGATAGCCACATATCACTCATAAGTGAAGACGACGTTAATACTGCTGCTGCCTATGTTCTGTTTTACCGGAGGGTGAAAACTGACGATGACATTTTAAGCAATGGGGCTTAGTCTTGCATGCATGCATTTTTAGGCATTAAATAGATTTCAAGTACACATCTAGTTATGAAAAGTCTAGGTAATATCAGGTTGTATGTCTCAATTCAGACATTTTTGTTGTGTAATGAAAAGCACAAGCCTGTTGATATGAGAGTTTAGTCAATGAACTAACTATAAATGTATTTATTTTGCTTTCAAATTACACTTTTTTTTTTTGGAGTTTCTTTGGTGGAGATTAGGTAAATATTTGATCATATTACTAGAACATTCAGCATTATGCTTAATCAAGGTGAAACTATTAAGATGAAGTTAGTGATAAGCTGCATAATTATATAGAATGTTCAATTCAATTAGGAATTTAAGCTTGAGTAGAATTTTCAAAGACGTGCCCAGAAATTATTGAAATTTTGTGCAGTTTACATTGCTGATAGCTTGTAACATTCACCAATTAGGAGTGGTCTTCTCTAATATGACAAAGGTGTGAGACTGATTTCAAACGTGTTTTGTCTAAAGAATTAGTTTTTTTTTTATTCTAGGCAGTGTAAAGTCGATTTATATAGACATTTAATTATTTCTCAATATCCAGATATTAGTATATGCTTTAAGAAATGTTGTTCCTTAACTTAATTTCAAGTAACAGTTATTCTATTTTCACGTTATTTGTCTTTTTGATCAATTTGCGTGTGATTTTCAAGATTCAAATCTATACTTTTATTTTGACATGAGCTCTTAGTATTCAAATCTATTGTCCTTCACTCACGTTTTTATATAAATTTTAGATTTGATGTTTGAAAATTCATATCTAGACGAGTCAAAAGGGCAAAAATGACGTGAAAAAAAAAGTATGAAATCGTTATATGAATGAAATTAAGTTAAGGGGTGATAAGTGTAGTTTTGCCAAAATAATATTATAATATGATTAAACACATGTGCACAACTTTTACTCTCTACACCAAAAAAAAACTTTTACTCTTATCTTTTTTTTTTTTAGAAAAAAGCAAAATAAACATATTAATAGAATATAATTCACTGCCGTATAATTAGATCAGAAATATTAAAGTTTCTGCTAGGTGTGTCTAAAACCGAATCAATCAAATAAAAAATTGGCAAACCGAAAAAATTCATACCAAAAACGGCAATTCGGATGTATTCAAACTAATTTTTCACTTGACCACGTGGTTCGATTCGTGGTTTCTGTTTTGTCACCTGAAACATACCAAACCAAACCGCATTTTTAGATAAACACCAACTCATTTTTTATTTTTATTTTTACTTAAAAAACATCAACTTATCTCAACCCATGTCACTCATTGTCACAAAAAAAAAAAAAACCCATGTCACTCATCCCAAATTCTCTCCAAACAAACTCAAAAACACTCTTTCAAAAAAAAAAAAAAAACTCAAAAACACTCACTTAGGGTATTGGACCAGGTTCAATGACCAATCCAACATATTAGTTAATTGAATCTTTTTTATTTTTACCATTTTATTTTTTGATTTTTCTATATTGTTTTGTTAATTGAGAGTCTGTTTGGCAAGACACAAAAATAAGCTTATGTTTTATAGCTTATAGCTTGTAGCTTATAAGCTTGTCCGACAAAAAAAGACATGTTTGGTAACAGTCTTTTCGTCAGGAGCTTATAACTTATTTCATGAGCTTATAACTTATTTTTCAGACGCTATTTCAAGTAGCGTTTGAGCTTATAGCTTATAACTTATTGTTTTTTCTTCCTCTTTTACCATTACTATTTTATTTAAATACCAATTTTACCCCTTATATTTTATTATAATTTAAAATAAAAAATAAATGTATTAAATACAGGGAATACCAACGATGCAAAAAGAGATAAAAATGGGTTCGACTGCTTCTTCGTAACAATATTGCTGTTTTATTATGGAGTATTAGGTGATAGACTTTGAACCGTCAATCTCGCCATTTAAGACTTGGAGCCCTAAAGTAGGGCTGGACGCCCTCCAGAAGGACACGAAGCCCACCTGAAGATCTCACATAACCTTAGGGGGTCGTGCTAAAGGCATCCCTAAAAGAGCTCCTAGGATCAAATAGGGGGCTCTAGCCATGGTTTTGGCCCCAAACAAATTGGGCCCAAAACCATGACCAGTTAAGCCCAAATTCAGGCTACAAATAGTAACCTTGGGATCATTACTAAGGCATGACCAAAGCAAATCCCAAAACTCTAGTTTCTAGATTGTACTCTCAGCCAGTACAGACTTATTTTTATTATTGTTTTGGATTAATATAATTGCAGTTAAGATTATCTTAATTCGTACTTAAATGACAATGATATTGTTGTTGTTGTTATTATTATTATTATTATTAATGTATGTTGTTCTTGTCTTCATAAAAAATTGAATGATATAAAAATGTCCTTTTATATCATTTACATCTATCAGCTAGTTGAACCGCTAATTTTACCAAACACTTCAATTAGCTTATCAGCCATAAGTCATCAGTGATCAGCTATAAGTTATCAGCTATCAACCATCAGTCATCAGTCATAAGCTATAAACTATCAGCTATCCGCTATTTTTACCAAACAGACCCTGAGTATTTTTGCCTATACCCCCAGTTTTTATTTTGGAGCAAATCCTCTACCCGATTTAAATTAAAATAAGTAAATAATTATTCGTTTATCACATTTAATCATTTTTGTTCATCTTAAAAAAACATTTTTGTTAATGAATGAATTAATTTTCTATCCCAATTAATTGATCGTTTTCATTAATCAATTAATTTGAATAATTATGAATTAATTTTAAATTTATATAAAATAAATAATTGTTAATTGCTACAAACTAGTTGATTGTTGCAGCTAATATAATCAAAATTGTTGACATATTTTTTTAAATTATCTGTTGTCTCGCAAAAAACCAAACCAATCAAACCAATTCAAACCACATTGTTTGGTTTGGTTCAGTTTTTAAAAAAAAATCAATCGAACCAAACCGCATGTCTCTTCAACTTAATCTCACATTAATGATATTTGTTTTCATTGTAACCGGAACTTCAACTTAATCTCCATTGACATCCCTCTTTCTATTAAGACCTTCTATTTCAGCACCTATACAACCAAGTCAGCTTACTCTTGGATTTTGGGAACCTATACTATCAAATCAGGATATATCTCATGGTCTTGATCTAAGATTGGACTAATGACTATAAATATATAATTTGTGAATCTGATTCTCTCTTCACGCTAAAACTCTCTCTTCACGCTAAACTTCATCAAAGAGGGAGTTTCACATACCCATCCATATGCTGCGATCGTTGATTACATTAGATCTCCGCTGACTAGGAATCAGAACATTGTTCTTGTTGACACTTTACGAGAAGGAAACTCTTGCGTCGGCTGGTTGACCAAATTTGGAGTTGCTCTTGGTAACGAGATTAGAGTTTTTGATTTGTGTCCCCCTTTATTGGATTAGTTTCTGCTTAGCTGATACTATGAATGTATCTTTCATTAGACCTTAGTTTTTTTTTTTATGTCTTATCATTTTCTTTTTCCGATTGATAAAAAAACGGATGTTTTTTTATTTTATGGTTCAGATGATTTTTAGTTTTAAAACCGAACGAAACCGCACCGTAATCCCTGGTTTATGCAATGTGCATATAATAAACACCAATACTATAACATCAAAAAAACAATGTATAAGAAAAAAACACCACAGCGGAGTGCACTGTGCACCACTATTAAACTCAATGTACGATGTAGCTTTCATTCCATTGCGCCATCAACTTGTTCCAAACAAATATTCAAACGTAGCATTAAAATGATTTCAATTTTGTCTTCTAGCTTTTTTTTTACAAATTTAAACGATATTCATTTATTCAAGAGTACATCGATACAATATAAATTCAAAGTCGTTAAAAACAAAAAGAATGAATCCGCGATCAAACTTACATCATCTATGTTATATTATGTATCTTATGTATCTTTCATTTATCTCATTTTTAATTCATTAATTCAACCAATAAATTACTTTCAAATTTTGTTTTGTCTCAAATTTTATTTATAATATGAAAAATAGATATTTATAATGTCTCCAAAAATTAAAAAAATGTTTATGTAATTTCACATGACATTTAATCCCAAATTTTTAGTAGTTAAATTATTTCCTCAACCACTCATGTTATTTGCTCAATATTTGTCATAACAAAGTTATAGTATGCATGCTTGATTGCTAAGTTTGCGTCATCATCTCTTTGGTTCATATCATACAACTCGTGCTTTCATATTCTTATCCAATTGAAGTAAAGAAACTGCGTTTTATAAATTGGAATGAAATTCTATTTCATCAAAAGTACGTATTTCCGTAACGGCACTTTTATCATGGCAAAAAATAAATCCACATCTAATGTTAGCTTTTAAATATCTTTTCACCTAAAAAGATTTAGATGATATATATGCATTTCTTGGTGCCATAATGATTTTTCTCGGGAATCTTTTTCGGATACATGCATGTTGAACGATGGTATAATCTATTAGGAAAAAGAATGCAGTTAAAACTAACTGGAAGATGATGATGTTGGACCATTGGTTAATTAGCTGAGTATAAGAGAATTGCACTTCCCACAAACAAATTTGCTCCCTTCCAAAGAAAAAGACGAAAATACCCCTGCGTGACTTAACTCACACTCGGAAGCTTCTGCATGACTTAAGTCACGCTGCAATACATTACTGTTTTGGGACAAAATCCAGTAGTTCCAAGTTCAAACCAATTTTCTTTCCCTCTTCACCTACAAAAAAACCCAAAAGTGCAAATTTTTGGTGAAAAATCTTGAGCCAAAATCATTGCAAATCGTCAGGAAGCAAGTTTCTACGCTCATTAAACGTCAAAGATCAGGTAACGTTCCATCTAACCTCTCTTGATTTTGCTAGTTTTTGTGGTATATTTAGCAGTAGAGGTGGTTATGGCGGGTTCGTTTAGCGGCCCCCTACCCCAAGAAGATTGGTCATTATGATTAATCGATTTTTTTAAAAAAAATTACTTTAATTTATGTAATGAATTGCAATGTAACGTAATAATAAATTTTTGTTCAATGTAATGAATGCAATGTAATAAATTGCAATGTAATGTAATAATAAATCTATTGTGTTATAATATTTCTGTTTTGTAATTTGTTATTTTTTTTTTATAACTACTCAGCGTGACTTAAGTCACACAGGTTATTCACCAGCGTGACTTAAGTCACGTGGACATAGCGAGCGTGACTTAAATCACGCTGGGGGTATTTTCGTCTGTTTGTATGAGAGTTATCAATTTACATTGGGAGAAGAGCAATTCTCTGAGTATAATGATCAATTTTTAATCGAATGGTTGAAGATATAATATTGAAGACTTTAGAAGTGAAACAAAATATTAAAAAAGGCCTAATAGACTCAAATCATGGTGGAGACCTAAGGAAATTGCTCTTCAGGTCCCCTTCATTGCTCGTAGGCCCTCCAAAATTATGTTTTTGTCCCTAAATAAGGTGCTCTGGACGTAGCTCTGGATGGACTTATAGTATTGTGAACAACAACACTTCAAAGTATAATTATAAATGACAACAATTTTGGATGTAGTCTTATTACTCTAAAGTGACAAATAATTTCAGACAAATAAACATTTTAAATGTTACACTTTTATTTTTTGAGCAACAATGTTACCCTTATAATGAGAGAGATGGAGAAATAGCCGAAACTTTTTATCTTGTAATTTTTTTTTTGGTAAAACTCGAAAGTAATATTTATCAGGCCTAATACTCTTTTATTAGTGGAGTGAACCTTGGGCAGCCCTATTTAAATGTTACTCCATCCGTTCCTTTTTATAGGAGTAATTTATAAAAATCATGTGTATTAAGAAAAGTTGTTGGAGTAATACAGTTGTCTCAAATATGTGTGACTATTACTAGATTACCCTTAATTAAATATATATTTAATGTTAATTTTTCATATACCAAACTTTTTTATGGACAATGCTTCTAGGAATTTATATATGATCTTATATTTATGGACAAAACTTTTTTGTAAACTACTCCTATAAATAGGGACAGGGAGTAGTTTTTTCAATGAAAATTTCTTATCCCACCATTTATTCATCTCGGCTCGTCATAAATGGCATTTATTTTATCCCCTTTATTGGTATCCTATAATTTGAAGCATGTTTTTAAGTTTTAAGTTATAAAATCCGAAATCTATCAAAGCACAGAAAACAAAAAATTTGTCATTAAATCACATCCTACCTCAACAACATAATTCAACAACATAACATAAATTCAACAATATAATACAACAATGTAATACAACAACAATAATAATTGTGACAACATAATTAAACAAAAACAATATCATGGACGAGTCAGACTAATTTATTCATCATGTTCATTCATGCACACCCTGATTTTTTTCGTATGTCCTAGGTCGAATCAAACTTTGCCGAATAGCATGAACATATTTCACTAAGGTAGTGTCTAACTCGATCGGTCCCTTTGAACTATACCGACTAAATACAAAGAATATGATTCTCACGTTGTCATCGCTCTAGAGTTTCATATGAGTAAATTGAACGTGTTCACCTGAATCGATCAAAGGATGACGATACTCAACACTGACCACCCTTCTTGTGTAGTCGTGGTTTAGAAAATTATTAATTTGGTCTGAATGATCCTTCAAGTATGACAGTGTAACATCAAAGCGGACCCTAAACACATTGAGCTTACCCTTGCTGTAGTAAACTACACTAGGTTAATGTTGGTTTCTACTTGACAAGTGTTCAAGGTTATGTGGTGTGGAGTACAGATGAACAAAACACATCAATTTACAGAAATTTTTGTGTGTTGTACACCACATAAAATTTCCTCATCTTCCGCATCAACCCTCTCTCATCAACTCTCTTTCTCTCTCTCAACTTCCGCATTCTCCGAGCTAGATTCAAACCTATGATCATTTCAACCGAGCATTCTAGGGGTGACTATAACTTTTGATCCTTTCAAATTATGTCACCTACATATAATTGGCTGATATTTTTCCACACGCACATCCCAAAAGGACAAAGCCTTTGATTGAACAATCTTCTTCTATGGTGTTACATGCACGAAAATTACACGTACTTTGATTAGCGCTCTCAATGAATAGAAAGCCTTAGCTTTCAAAGTATTTAATAAAGCGAATGCATTATAGAGTTGCAATAAAATTATGTAAAGACGGTGTATGATTCGTATTAAATTAGACATAGAAAGATCATAAAGATACATATTTTAATAGTTGAATGATATTGATTGCAAGGACTCCATATCAATGTGACACTTAACATTTAGAGTGAGAATGATCTCTTTGACCAAGAAACTTTTGAAGAAATATGACTTCAGTGGGTTTCAATAATAGAACCACTTTATTGCACAAATGGATATGTTTTAGCAACTTGAAAGATAGATAAATAAAATGCTCTCAAAGTATAAAAAAAGGAGTTAGTCTTACTACAAGGACTAGTGACAAGTATAGGAGGATTTTTGTTTGATTCATTTTTAGAACATTTTCCATTGCTTGGACATAATGAAGCTAGTGGGGAGTGCAAGGATAAAAAGTGGTGTGTGAGAGCTTTTTGTTAATTTGGTTGTTTTTGAAAGATACAAACTTGTGTGTATGATTTGGTAGTATTATATACTTTTTAGTGGGAGTCCTTTATGTTTTTTCATCATAAAGGTTTTTTCACAAAAGATGGAGAAAAAGAACGGTGTCTTCTCCTTGCCATGTCACATACTATTGAATGAAATCAACATCTTAAAAGTAGTCAAAATTTCATATGTTGATATTGATTGAATCAAATGCCTGTTTTTCTTTCACTTCAATTAGAGTACTTTGAGTGCACAACTGTAGTATGCCTTAGATACATGTGTAGCAACATTTGTCATCTCACTCGACTTGTATAGTTGAAAAACCGATTAATGAGAAATTATATGTAAATGCATGACAAATTACAGTTTGAATCTTCTATGTGCAGCCACCGCAGAGCTGTTTGTTCTAGCTAAGTGACCGATACAATTTGTGACTAGACTAGATTAGACAGCTTTGCAGCTGCTGCACAATGAAATATCATCAATTAGTTATATCACTTTACACTCTATTCACTCTGGAGGAATCACATAATATTAAATCGTAACAATTTTGTCTTAAGATTTAGTTTTCCAAAATTATATTTTTATAGAGAGAGATCTTTAATAAAAATCTTAAAGATATGAGGATACAATTTCTTTTCTTCTTCTTCTTCTATATATCTTGCTTTTGAAGAGATTGGATTGCATGACCAGGAGATCATAAATTGATGTAGTTAAATCAGTCTTACTCTATGTCACAGCAGGAGTTTTATATAATTGGATTGTCTTTTTATTGGCTGTATCACTAAAAGTGCACTTATTTACAAATGCAAAAATGATAATGTATATCAATAGTTTATTTACAAATATTTTGCTAGGATTCATGAGACATTCATTAAAGACCTCAATTAAAATACACATTTGAGAAAAAAAGTTGAGTGACATCATATGTGAAAGTGGCAATGTTAAAGCAGTATTGTCTTTGTCTTCCCTTGCTTTTTTCTAGTGTTATTGTAAGGTCAAACAGTTCAACTACTAATAATGTGTTTGGAATTGCAGTATGTTGTGGTCAAAGGAGAGCTAGTTTGAAATTACATAAGCTTCCCATTTTGCATGTTCCAATGCCTATTTGTCTTGTTTCACTTGAGCTACAAATTGTAATTTGAGAGATAACATGGGTTCACCAATCCTGTTAAAAAAAAAACATGGGCTGACCAATTTTTCACAATTTAAATAAATATGCTGTGCTATGCTATGCTATGCTTTGTTTTTATATATCTATATCTATGTATCATTAGCATTTTCTTTAAAAGAAAGTACCATTAACATTTCAATTTGAAGACATTTGAGGAGGTCCAATTGCCCTCCCTTGGACATAAAAAAATGCAAATCTACGTCAATATATTTTGTATTTTGAACCTCTATTTTTTTTTATAAATAATATTTGTATAACAATCTCTCCCTTTTACTCACACGATGTTCTTATCTTTTTTCTCTTTCTATTGTTTTTATTAATAAAAAGAGAGAAAAAAAGGTTGTCATCAAATAGTTATACAAATATCATTACACTTTTTTTTTGTTGTGCAATGATAGACTTTTAGCAAGTGTACTAAAACTATCGAAGTAATAAAATAAAAGTTCGTATCCACGAGGACTGTGTTAATCTCAAGTTAGCAATATTGTTGATAATTAGGATGTATAAAGTTTATGGTTGCCCTAGGCAGTTGGTTTGAGTGCATAAAAAGTAAATAAGCTGATAAAAATTGTTTAGAATATATAAGGAGAGATGAGACCGAGTCTTTCGAATCCTCTGATTAAATATGTTTGGTAAACTGCACCTATTTCTATGAATGATCCTCTAGTTTCACGATGGTTAACCAAAATAGTTCTAATCAATCCCTTGAGTTAGAACCCTCTTCTCGGATTACAGCCCCTAATTCCTTAGGTGATCTAATATTCCTTGAAGGTTTTAAACACGTTAACCTATTATCACAAATAAACGATTATCTATTCCTAGACTAACCCTGTTTATTCGAACAATTCAATTAGGTCTAAGTCGAAAGCTAGGGTCAGTAGTCATTCAATCTCACAAATTCATGTTATACATTATCAATATATAAAAAGCATTAAGAGCAATTGAATTGAATAAAACTAGATTAACATTCATAAGCAATAAAGTTTCACAGCCACATGTGTTCAAACAAATTACATCAGATTCATCTCAGACTCAATCTCTAAGAGATTTAGCTACTCATAATGTAAACTACAAATAACTTAATCAATAGAAACATGGAAACATACATAAACTGACTGTTGGTTGGATGGGATGGCCCCTCTTCAGTTCTTTGCTCTCAAAATCGTGCTTCAATCTCCAAAATTCCGAACCCTTGTTTCTGAAAACAAATCAGCTAAAATAGGCAACCTGAGCCCACAATCGTGACACGATTTAAGGCATCGTGACACGATTCTTCATTAAAGTTCCCAAGGATTGCGCAAATCAGTTTCCCAACCGTGACACGATTGTGCAATCGTGACACGATTTTACAGGCAGAATTTCACCTCCAATCTGGTTAGAAAATCGTGACACGATGCCCAAATCGTGTCACGATGCAATCACTTCAAGTTCTTGATGATTTCTTGCTTTTTGCACCCCAAGCTGTCTCAAATTGCTATACAAATGAAGATAATACTAACAAAGACTCTAGAAAATTACGTAATAACAGGATGTCATCACAACCCCAAACTTAAACCATTCTTTGTCCTCAAGGAATTTACTTGCAATATTGACAACTACAGTAAATTAACAATCACCTAACCAAGTAGCAGTACCAAAAGTTCAACACCTTACCAGCCATGTGATGGGCTAGCCGGCCAGTCTTCTCCTTCAATTCACAACTCCACGCAAAAGTTTGATAAGGGTTTCCACACAATCACATGCAAATCTACGAATTACCATAAGCTTGAAAAGTTTCTAAGCATCAATCAAAGTCAATATTATGTACACACTTTTAAGGACTTCTTTGGGTTATAATGGGGCTTAGGTTACATGTGGGATCATTTGGAAAGTAGGTTTTTAACAATAATGGAGTTAAGCATCTTCCTACTGGTTTACACAACAATACACACATAAATTAACCTTAAGGGACTAGAGAATTGCATCTTACAAAAGAAATACCGATCAACTTATGTCTTGAAGCACTTTTCTTGTGTTTTTTTTTGAGCTGCAGAACAGCTTAATTTGCATGCTTCTCTTTTTCATACATTGTTTTTTATAAGACACAAAGATGATAGTTCCATGAGCAACCCCAAACTTGAACTTTTCCATGATAGAACACATAAACAATGCCTAACTCCAATATAAATTGGGTGAATATTCTTATGGTCTCTAGGCTTGTAATGTGGTATGTCACCGAAACAAAGGGATTTGACCTAATGGCTCAACTTGGCTTAAACAAAGGATAATTCAATATAAACGCAGGTTGGCTTCAAAGGCTCAATGTACAAGCAATTTGCCTTAGTGTGTACACAATATAACCAATTAATAACAGAGAAAAATCACAAGTTCTAGAATCGTAGTTGCATGGAACACTCTTTAAAGTAAATTGAAAAATAAAATTTGGCAATGTCCTTACATGTTATGATCTCTGGGAGTTGTGACTACCTATGCTTACATTGCCGAACACTTCAACTGTGACATGTTAGGCCTCTACCTCCTTTTGAACTTTTGGCATACCACTTAATCAAAGATTGTTACTAAACTGAAGAAAATCAACACCACAGATAAATTCATCAATAATAAACAAGTGCAGATTTATTACAAATAGGGGACAGAAGAGTTAAAACAAAAATCTAACAGCAGTTCGGATTAAACATGGCAAAAACAAATTGCAACAAAAACACAAAATAAACAAAACATAAATCAAGGCGGGACAGGTGATCACGGCTCTCTTCCCATCTCATTCAGCTCCTCCACCGAGAACCTAGTGTTCTGAGGATCACTTGCATTCATCTCCTCCATAAAATGCGCCCTATTCCTCCTGTCTCCTGCATCAAAGTCATCAGCTATTTCCTGCTCTCTGCTTACTGCCCTCTCTCTCTGCTGCTCAAAGTATTGAACCATGCTATCACGATTCCCATCAAAACGATCATATGACCCTTGTGGCGGCCTCCGGTTGACGTGAGCTTCTGCAGCAAAATCCTGGGAGAACCTCGGGCGGTTCACATAAAGCTGATCAGAGGTCTCATTCATCCAATTAGCAGAAGCGAACATGTAGTCCAACAACATCGGGTGAAATGGTGGATATGTGCTTTGTTGACTGCCTTCTCCTGGAAATGTCTGTTGTTGCGGCTGATTCTGTGCGTGCTCCTGCTGGTCCTGCTCGTCTCTTTGTCCTCCTCCCCTCATAAAATCCTCGTACTCGCTGACAAAAGCATCCATTATCTTTTCGGTGATGGGCTTTATAGTCGGAGCATCAATGTCAGCCCGATATTCTTCGACCTGGGCCTCCTCACACAACCAGCATATCAAACTACTATGGGCTACAGATTTCAACTTACTCATTGCTATCTCACGAATTTTGTTGGCGATCAGCTCCCCCACATTAATGTCTTCACCGGACAGAATCGCATCAATGGTCAATACTCTTTTGAGCGGGATTTCAGACGTGCAAGACGTTCCCTCCAAAGTCTGCACAACAAAAGATGCCCAAGCCTTGGGAGATGGCATGAAATCGGCTTTGGCGAGTATCCTTGCTTTCCTCCATGTTGTTCCTTGCCTGCACAAGGTGTTCAGCAACCCATTATAATCATCTTCCGTCATATCGTTCACTGCAGCCCTTCTCCTCTTCACCGCGCATTCCTCCGAAGCGGTCAAACCCAGCAATTGATTAATGGCATCAGGGCTATAATCAATGGTTTTCCCTCTAACATAAGACTGGTACCTCACGGTGGTATGCCTAGCATTTGCATAAAACTCCAGTGTCACCGTCTTGTTTGATGTGTTGAACACCATTCCGTTCAGTAACTCCCAATTCCTTGCCCTAAGCATTCCTTTAAATTCAGCATATTTCCCCAAATTCACCAGATCAAACCTTCGCTCCATAACCACCTTAAAATCCTTGCTTTCGACAAACCTCTCCTGTGCCTCTTTGCTGATGAATCTGAAAGCTGGTTGTGGGGGTGGTGCGGCCTGGGTTCGGACAGTGTTCTGTTTTCTTTTGGTGGTGGTTTTGGCCTTCTTGGCTGTGTGTTTGGTTCTGAGAATGGGAGGCATGATGGATGTGGATTGGTGAGAAGATGAAGAAAAATGGTTAAAATTCGGTTTCTGTGGTCAGGGAAAATTTTGGCAGAGTTTCAGTAGGTTTTGCAATTTCTGAAAATGGATTTTTGAAGGAGATATATATAGGCTGAAGGAATCGTGTCACGATTGGGTTGGATCGTGACACGATTTGGTTTGTAACGGTAAAAAATTTTCAAAATTCTCAGCAATCGTGTCACGATGTGAAGTAATCGTGTCACTATTTCAGTTTTAACTGCCATATTTTTGAAAATCTTTTCTCAACATCGTGTCACGATTTCAGTATCGTGTCACGATTTTTGTGGCAGAGAGTTTAGTTCTTTGAGAGGTGAAATCGTGTCACAATTGCTGGATCGTGTCACGATTTCACTTGGCAGAGAGGTGCATTTTGGAAGGAGAAAATCGTGTCACGATTTCTGGATCGTGTCACGATTTTCTTGGCAGGGAGCACACATATGTGGACTTAGAAAAATTTCCTGCCATGAAAAATGTTTTTGCAAATTTTTTTTCTTTTTAAAATAACGAAACAAGAAAACTAACACTACCTGAAATTTAACATCGTGGGTTGCCTCCCACCAAACGCTTCTTTATCGTCATTAGCTTGACTTCGGATGACCCTTACAGGTACGCCAGCACCAGTCCTACCCTTTCTTGTGGTAAGTCACCTCCGAGATAGGGCTTAAGTCTTTGCCCATTTACTTTAAAAGTTCTGTCCTCTTCTGGAGTTATCAACTCCACCGCTCCATGTGGTGATACACTTTTGATCACAAATGGTCTTGACCACTTTGACTTGAGCTTTCCAGGAAACAGCTTCAACCTGGAATTGTACAACAAAACTAATTGCCCAGCGTTAAATTCCCTAGGAACTAAGTGTTTGTCATGGTATCGCTTGGTTCTTTCTTTATAAATGAGCGCATTCTCATACGCGTTTAGCCTCATCTCTTCTAACTCGTTGAGTTTCAAGAGTCTTTTCTTACCAGCAAGAGTTTGATCAAAGTTTAAAGACTTGATTGCCCAATAGGCTTTGTGTTCCAACTCTACTGGTAAGTGGCAAGCTTTACCATAAACCAATTGATACGGGGACAGCCCCATGTGGGTCTTGAAAGCTGTCCTATAAGCCCACAGTGCGTCGTCTAATTTCCTAGACCAGTCCTTCCTATTTGACGCAATAGTTTTCTCTAAAATCTGCTTAAGTTGGCGGTTAGAAACTTCAACTTGCCCACTAGTTTGAGGGTGATAAGGGGTTGCAACTTTATGCTTGACATCATATTTCTTTAAAACATTTTCAAGATACTTGTTGCAAAAGTGCTTCCCCCCATCACTGATCAAAACTCTAGGGGTTCCGAACCTAGTAAAGATGTGTTTTCGCAAAAAGTTGACGACCGTGTTGGAATCATTAGCAACATAGGGTATTGCCTCAACCCACTTGGTTACATAATCAACACAAACTAAAATATGCAGATAAGAGTGAGAGGATGGGAAAGGTCCCATGAAGTCGATGCCCCAACAATCAAAAGGTTCTATTTCAAGAATTCCATTTTGGGGCATCTCATTCTTCTTTGAGATATTACCTGTGCGCTGGCACTTGTCACATTGTTTCACAAACTCTTGGCAGTCTTTGAAAAGTGTGGGCCACCAAAAACCGCTTTGCAAAATCTTGGCGGCGGTTCGGTCACCACTATGGTGGCCCCCATAAGCTGAGCTATGGCAGTGCCACATGATACTTTTGGCCTCCGCACCTGCAACACAACGTCTAATCAAACAGTCAATGCTTACCTTAAACAAGAAGGGATCGTCCCACAGGTATTGGTTGGCCTCTTTGAAAAACCTCTTCTTCTGTTGCCAATCCATGTCATCAGGGACCAAGTTCCCGGCCTTAAAATTTGCCATATCAGTGAACCATAGCCTCTCCTCTACAACAAACAACTTCTCATCCGGAAATTCTGCAGCAATTTCCTTCTCTCTCGCTGTGACCTCCCGGTTGTCTAATCGAGAAAGATGATCTGCTACCACATTCTCGACTCCTTTCTTGTCCCGAATTTCAAGATCAAATTCTTGTAGCAGCAAGATCCATCTCAATAATCTGGGTTTTGAGTCCCCCTTTGTCAACAAATACTTTAGAGCTGCGTGATCTGTAAAAACAATGACTTGGGACCCAATTAGATAAGACCGAAACTTTTCCAATGCAAACACTACGGCAAGCAGTTCCTTTTCAGTTGTGGAGTAATTGAATTGATTTTCATTCAGAACTTTGCTTGCATAGTAAATTGCATGGAAAAATTTCTCCTTACGTTGGCCTAAAACTGCTCCAACCGCGTAATCACTTGCATCACACATTAATTCAAAAGGAAGATCCCAATCAGGAGCAATGATTACGGGTGCAGTCACCAACTTGGTTTTAATCAAAGAAAAAGAATCTAAACAATCAGAGTCAAAAGTGAAATCATTTTCTTTAACTAAAAGGTTACAAAGGGGCTTATCAATTTTAGAAAAATCTTTGATAAATCGCCGATAAAAACCAGCATGCCCCAAGAAACTCCTCACCCCCTTTATGTTAACAGGAGGGGGTAGTTTCTCTATAACCTCAATTTTTGCGGGATCCACCTGAATGCCTTTTCCACTTATGTTGTGTCCCAAGACTATACCTTCAGTTACCATAAAATGGCATTTTTCCCAGTTTAAAATGAGGTTAGTCTCGGTACACCTTTTAAGGGCAGCATCTAGGTGGGACAAACATTGATTAAAAGACTTACCAAAAACAGAGAAATCGTCCATAAATACCTCGATGTTTTTCTCTATCATATCAGAGAAAATAGAGAGCATACACCTTTGAAAGGTCGCCGGCGCATTACACAACCCAAATTGCATCCTCCTGTAAGCAAACACCCCAAATGGGCAAGTGAAAGCAGTCTTCTCTTGATCTTCCGGAGCTACAGCAATCTGGTTATACCCCGAATACCCATCCAAGAAACAATAGAAAGCCTGCCCGGCCAATCTCTCTAACATCTGGTCCATGAAAGGTAAAGGGAAATGGTCCTTCCTTGTTGCTTGATTTAGCCTTCGATAATCTATGCACATCCTCCAGCCGGTAACAGTTCGGGTAGGAATTAACTCATTCTTTGCGTTTGCAACTACTGTCATTCCCCCTTTTTTCGGGACAACATGTTGTTAATGTACAAAAGTAAGTATCGTTTTTATATCGTTCCACAGGGATTAATGTGATATCATAAACCGTTCAACGTCGATTATCGTCTTAAGTTAGGGTTTAACCATTTGTTTTATACTACACTACTCATCATTTTAAAAACATAATAAATAAATAGTAGAGTAATAGGACATAGAAGGTGTTAGGATTAACGTTCATCAATCAAACATCGTTTGTATTCGATTGATTATAAATACGGATTCTAGCTTTTTCTTATATATGACATTATTACGTATTGCTCAACAACATCATTGATTTCCCAAATGATGTCGTGAGATCGATTGTATCGTTCAATCGATGATTTCTCAATCTATTAAACGATTCAAAAGCTTTACGATCCAATACTTTAATGTAATTATCAAAACCAAATCCCATTTCTAGAATTTCTTATCTTGATAGAAAATCATTCTAAACCTAGATTCAAAAGTCTTTTTCAACAACATTTAAATCAAACATAAGATTGAAAAGCAAGAAGAAATTCAATGGTATATAAAAATGCTAGAATCATATATTTAATAACCAAAAGTTTACAACATGGAATGATTGATTACCTATTAATCCCAACAAAGAAGATTAGTTGATCATTGTCATGACAACTATTGCAAAATAAGAAAGGAAGATGAAGATATAGTAGAGCTTGATGTCTCAAAGCTTCTCAATGTCTTCTTCAATCCAAATCAATTTGCTATTTGAAGTTTTTCTCCTTCTATGCCTAATCTCTCTCTCTTAGGAATAAACTCTTAAATTTCGTGTAAAATGAAAGCAATTCCAAATGTAAGTTTTTAACCTAAAAGCTGTAAAAAGCTTAAATACTAAGACTGATAAATACAATTTCGCTCAGCGATACGTATCGTCGCTCAGCGAAGAAATCAAAACCGCCAATAGAGATCTGCCACGTCATCTTCAGCATTTAGACCGCCTTGATGATTTCGCTGAGCGATCCAAATATCGCTGGGCGAAAACAAGCTTCCCCTGTTCCAGAAAATCCCTGCCTCACTTCGCCAACCTTTCGCTGTAGGATCGCTAGGCGAAAATTCTCTGCCTCACTTCGCTCAGCAGTCGCCCTAGGATCGCTAGGCGATAATTCTCTGCCTGACTTCGCTCAGCAGTCGCCCCAGGATCGCTAGGCGATTGTCTTCATGCTTCTTTCAATAATTCTTTCTATTCTCAGGTCCTGGCTTGCTTTTTCCTACACAAATGGGGAAGAATGAGATATATAAAGAATAATTGGCATTTATTCATAAATTCCATGCTTTTCCTAAGATAACTTGCACAACAAGTAATTAAAAGGCATTATAAAAGACATGGATTTATTCAGATTTTGCCACTTATCAAATACTCCCCAACTTAGTTCTTTGTTTGTCCTCAAACAAAAGATTCAAAATAATTGGAAAAACAAGGCTTTGGACAAAGTTAAGCATGAGGCAAAAATTTCAAAAATGGAAGAAAAGATTTTCAGGTGAATGATTCAACTTTGATAGCGCGAGCAATAGTCAAGTTTCTCATTCCACTAAATACATACCATGAATGTGACATAGTCCTAAGCAAAAATTTCATATCTCACAATTATTGGCAAACAAAATATTTAAATTTGAACCAAACCTAACACACTTCTATATAAAAAGTAGATGAACATGTTGAACATTTGTGAGGGTTATGAACACTCATCCAACAATCATGATAACATTCCAATTAAATTATGTGTCCATCTAATTATCATTTCCAAAAGCATAAAAGGCATTGATCAAAAGGTCTTTAAGGGTTGTAATTGGGCTAGGTTACAAAAGAATTGTCATATGTGGGATATTTGAATTCAAATGGCCAAGCAAAAGGAAACATTCAATCTAATTACACTTCCTTCTTTTTCCAAAACAACACTTGGTGAATTTCCAACTTTTCTATTCTTGATTGATCTTTGACAACTTTTTCTTTGAATTCATGCAAACCTTTTCATTTTTTTCTCTTTTCTTTTTCTTGGTTTGCTTTTCTTTCTTTTTTCTTTTCTTTTCTTTTTCTTTTTCTTGTTTCTTGTTGTCAAGACCAATTAACACATTCACCCTTACATTGACATAAACATAACCTCCCTTTCTCCCCAACTTATTTCAATGATACCCTAATCGAATGTTCCTTTATCGTTATGGCAAAGGTCAATAAAAACGATGGATAAGGGTTCACAAGAAAACAACTATCAGAATTCAATAAAGAGTTAACTATGAACTGAATTTTTTTACAAACTCCGGCAATTTAAATAAGCAGATGAGCTTATTAAATTGACAGTCCACAATTAACAATTCTGATTCTTTAGGCTCAGATGGGTTAACAGATACTCACACATCTCACAGGGTAGGTTCATTTGGTCAAGTATTTCACTCAATTTCAAAAAATTGCCTTGATCACTTCAATGCTTTTATACAAATTAAAACAACAAAAGATTTAACATAAAATAATTGAGTTAAACATGATATTGGTCTCCTGCATATATACAATGGTTGAGGATTCCTCACATTTTGGCTAGTTCTATATTGGTTCAAACGTAAATATGTGCTTACTTAAAACTGAGTAACATAAAAAATTGTGTGCAAAGGACTCATTTCACAATCAAGTATATACCTAGAAAAACAAGAAACGAGTACCTTAGCTGCGCGCTTTATCACTAACTTTTTATCATTATCACTCACCTGATCTTTTGCTCACAACTTCGGCTTAGTTCAAGCATTTAGCTTTGAGTATTTGAACAGGGTTCACACAATTGAAAATTAACTATACTAACTAAAACATGATACTAAAATAAATAACTAAAACACACAAAATTAACATAAAACATAACTTAAGCAAATTGTACCAAAAGTACATAAAATTCAAAGTACAGAATTCAAATACGGAATTAAAAGTACGGAAGCAAAGTACAAAACAAAATACAGAAACAAAGTACGGAAATTCAGTTATACAAGCCATGGTATTGTTCAGACAATCCAAAAAAAAATAAATGACTGAAAGCTTTAAATGGAATATTTCACTGTATGTGCGTGCTTTCAAGTCCTTTTCTTGCTCCCACTTCAATCCTCCATCTCCTCATCCTCACCACCAGCTGCTACAACATCATCATCAGCACCATCAGCACCTGCAACTGCACTGCCCCCTCCATAAAAGAATGGCCTGTCCCCAGGGTAATTCACATAGGAACGGTACTGATCCGGAGTCATAACCTGCTGAGCAGAGTCTGATGGAGCACCCCACTGCTGCTGCATACTGTAGTACCCTAATTTTGTACTAAGCATTTTAAAGTAAAAAAATCAAAAAAATCAAAGAGGGAGGAAAAAGTCAAAGTCAACAGAAAAGTCAACATTTCAAAAATGTTGACTTCGCACTGCGAAGCTCACTTCGCACTGCGAAGTCTGCGATTTTTCTGCAGATTTTTGGTTTCTTTGATTTAATTCCAGAATTTGTTGCATATCATTTTCATAATTATTTTAAGTAGCATTCATGGCTAATTGGGCCAAGCAAAACCAGAATTGAAGGACTTGCCATTAATGCCAAGGTTGGAAGCTTTTTCTTCCAACCTAGCATGTGACAAGCAAGTGGGCTTGCCCTTGAGCAGCTCTAGTCCCTCCCATGTGACCTGTTAACCACCACAAGGTTGCCAGCCACCTGCTTGAGGACTTTCCTCCTGCTTGCTTCCTCAAAACCAGTCAAACTAGCTGGATTTTCTCACTTGAAAAGCCATGATTGCCTACCCTGTTTTTGCAGCAGCTTTTCATCCCTCACACCAGCCATAAGTAGCCTTTTTCATCCCTCAATCTCTGCACATCACAGTGCACGTTTTTATTGATCAACCATTGAGATTGCAAGGATTGATCCCCAAGCATTAGCCAATTGCAATTCAGCTTTGTTCTTCATCATTACCTTCTAGAATTGGTTGAATTTGTGGCTGAAATCAGGCTGAGTCTTGCCCCTTGGCACAAGGCAAGGTTGCCTCTATCCATTAGCATTTAATGCAAAGGGATTCAGCTTGATCCTAGCCACAAATCAGCTGGATTTTGGGATTTAGTAATGATGAAATAGATTTGGTTTTGGCCTATAAATAGGAGGCAATGCCCAAGGTTACAAACACTAACAACCTCAGCAAAAACACAACTGATAATTGCATTTCAAGAGCAGAAACTCTACTCATTTCAGCTTACAAACCCTCACAAACAACCAGAAAAAAACCAACCCAACACAAAGCATCACAAAGTTCAAGTTCATCACCACTATCAAAAACCTTTGTGAAAGCCTTCAACCAATTCAAATCCATTTGCAGCTGGAGCTTTGCTAAGGAGTTTTGTAAGTTTCCAAGCTTTTGTATTGCATTTTTGTTTGTGTTTGCATAGCTATTTTGGTTCAAAACCATTTGATTCTAAAAAACCCCTTTTGAATTTCAAAGAAATCCCAAGGTTTTCAAAACATCAAAACTGGTTTGTCCAGCCTGTTTCATCCCAAAAACTCAAAGTTTTTCACTCACCTAAAAGGTCCTGAGTGGGTTCAGAAGTTGTTTCTGAACAAAAGTTCAGAAACAGCTTCTGAACTCAAAAATTCGCATGCTTCGCAGTGCGAAGTCATGGTCGTAGTGCGACCATGACAGAACTCAGAATCTGAGTTTTTGTGTCCAAATGACCATTTTTTGAGGTTCTAGCCCAGGAGCTCAGAACCTAAGAGTTTTTAAACCCATGTTTTTCAAACTATAACAAGGATTTTGCATAATCTTGACAAAAATCACAAGTTCGTATGACTTTTTGTGGATAACTTGCAAAACAAGTTATGTTCCCAAACTTTCAAAACAGCATGAACAAACAAGCTATGTTCATCATTTCAGTCCAAACTTGAACAATAAATATTGTTCATGATTTTCAAAACTCAAGCATGAACATACGCCAAATTTGTTCGCTTTTCAAAACCGCTCGCAAAATGAGCCGAACTTGTGCGTTTTCTAGCAAAATTGCTAAATCTTCCCATTTTGGGTTTTCAAACCAAATGTTTTGACATACCTTGGGATTTCTAAGAGAATTCTACCCAAAAACATGAATGAAAAAGGGATGGTGTGACGTATGTCTCTCCATTGCCCCGATTGTACGAATGCGTGACGTATGTCTCGTCGTTCGGGCAATCGTCATTCCATTTTCAAATGAATCCAACCATAACCTAACCAAATCTTGGCCCCTTGTGGTCAATCCAAACCTTTTGGTCCCCCGTGGCCATTAGACTCGATCCCTCGACTCGTTAAGAGTCCACTCGGTCAATGTTCGACTCGTTCGAGTCCATTGTACCTGTTCTTGATCTCAGTGGATCAATCGAACAATCGCCCGACTCATTGGAGTCCACTCGGTCAATGATTGACTTGTATGAGTCCATTGCACCTCTCTTGGTCCCATAGCGACCAATTCACACCCTTTTACCCTAACGGACGTACCTTTTAACAATTCTAGTGCGAATCATGAACAAACGCTTAATAAGTCTCCCAAGCGCGAGCATACAAGCTACGTTTTAATCGCAAGAATTCGGTTAAAACATCGTCCATTTAAAATCAACCAACACATGTACGTTTTTCTACCAAAGAACTACGTACGCTTTGAGTTCTCCGACTACCGGGAGATACGTAGGAGCAAGATCGACATCTTGTCAAGCGCAATAATAAAAAAAACTTTTTCTTTTCTTTCGTTTGTTTTTATCTCTTTTCCCCCCTTTTATTATATTTTTGACATAAATGAACATGCGCGCGAAACATTTAAAAACAATTTAAGCTTTAGCCAAATGGAAGGTTCCCGTTGAGTACAACGGACGTGAGGGGTGCTAATACCTTCCCCTTGCGTAATCGACTCCCGAACCCGACAATGGTTGCGATGACCATCCTTATCCTCATCGTCAAAGGGTTTTATTATCGTTTCCCTTTTAAACAAAAAAAAACTTAAGGGTTTATCAACGTTCCCTTTACACAAAAACTTTGGTGGCGGCTTCACAAAGGCCCTCCGAGCGTTTGCGAACGACCTCGGAGGATTTGCACGTCTTTTTCTCAGGAAAAAAAACGAGGTGCGCACACATACGATAGAGCGACTCCTGGATACCCAGCTGACCTCTGTAGTGTGCCTCCATAGCATCCCAAGTGTAACTCTGATACCTAGGATCCCACTGTGGAAACTGAGTCTGCTGTGGCTGTGAAGGCTGCTGCTCCTGTGCTTGTGATGATTCAGGCTGATCTTGTGTTTGGTGGTGGGTTCTTCTGACTTGCCTCCCCTCATTGTGTCGGGTAATATAAGCATCATCCACCGAATTTACTATCTGCTCGTGGATTTGTGGTGGGAGGACAATGCGTGTTGACTGGCACAGGCCCATAATCAGTCCGGGGAAGGCAAGTGGACACTTAGCAGTTGTTATGCCACTCATTGCAACTGTTTTAAGCTCCTTTGCAATGATTCTGGCAACGTCCACTTTCTTCCCAGCAAGGATACAGTAAATGAGGGGGGTAACATCCAAAGTGGTTGAGGACATATGGCTTTTGGGACGGATATTGTGTAAGATTAGGTTTAGAATCACCTGAGCTGGCATTGTCATGTCCTGCTTCAATGCTCTAAAAGGTCTCCCAGCTGCATTCAGATCATAGTCCTTACCCTCCTTGAAGATAGCCTTCTTAATCTCTTCGTGGTCCCAGTTGCCACGAGCTTGCTGAGTATGGTACTCACACAAGTATTCAGATTCAACAGGAGTCAGAGGGTTTCCCAGGTAAGCATTGATGGCTGGGCGGTGAAACTTCACAACATGGCCACGGACAAAGGTTTGGAATTCAAATGGGTCCTCAGGGTCATCCGGTATTGCGTTCGCGTAGAACTCCCTCACAATATCGGCGTTGATATTAGTCGGAGGACTAACCAACGTCTCCCACTTCCGACTCTCAAAAATCCCCAAAATTCCTGTGTATTTCCCTTGAGGATTGATGATGAATTGTTTCTCATGCAAAAACTTCCTCTTGAGCAGCTCCTGGTACCTTGCTGCGTGATGTGCGCTCCGGAAGCGACTCGCATCGAACGGAGCGGATGCTCGAGAAGATGCTTCTCCCGCTTTCCTTTTGCTTCCGGTTGCTTTGGTTTTAGGTGCCATGCTGCAAAACAATCAGGCAAAGCACACAGAACAAGTATATAGATAGAGGTTAGTATAAAATCAAATTGAAAAATTCAGAGCAAAAATTATAAAATTTTAAAATTTTCTGGAGAAAATCGCTGAGCGAACATAACAATCGCTAAGCGAAAAATGTTCATCATTTCTGGGTTTTCCAGATGAACTTTCGCCTAGGCGATCGTATTTTCGCTAAGCGAAAATACGCAGAAATTGAAAATTTTTTGTGAAAATCTCTCTGAGCTACCTCTAATCCTAAACAACACACCCAGTAATCTCAGAAATGAAGTACAATAACAACTATGGCATGCAAAACATCATAAACCCTAATTTATTTCACATTTACACAAAATGGGTTTGTTTTCAAAAAGTGAATCAAAATCATGATTTTTGCATGGCAAGCTGTTGTTATTTTAGTTCATATCTAACCTAAACTAATTTCTTCCCTAACCAGCATTCTAAACACTAAAATCATAACAACAGCAACCTATTCAATCAAATCCAACATTTAACCCAAATTCGAAAATTTAAAAGAAAGCAAGAATAAAAATCAAACCTGTTGATTAAGAGTGATATGCAGAGATGAAATGCAGTGCTTACTTAATCTGGTTTGGATTGATTTTGGGTTTGTGGAATTTGAAAGGTTATGATGTGGTTTTGTGAGAAATGAGGGAAGAAAGGGTTAGAACCGGTTTTGGTGATTAACTGGGTGGTTGGGGACGGTTGGGAGTCATTAATGAGGGCAAGAGGGTTGACTGGCTTTGGAAACAGGAACTGTCTGTCTTCGTATTTTCGCTGAGCGATAGTTTCATCGCTAAGCGAAATTACTTTGGTCAAAACTGGTCAAACTGACCTATAAATGTCGCTCAGCGAACATCTTATTCGCTCAGCGATCCATGACAGGTAAAATTTTCAAGTTCTGTATTCTGGACTGGTTTCTGATTTTGAATGTAAAGTGACCTAAACTAAAATGCAAAGCAGTAAAATACTTACAAAATTGGGGTGCCTCCCAACAAGCTCTTGTTTAACGTCATTAGATCGACGCCTGATTCGCTTATGCGTAAGAATCGATGAGTGAAATCGTCGTCGTGTGCCGAACAACTTCACTTCCAAAATATGGCTTAAGCCTCTGTCCATTCACTATCCATGTCGACTTAGTGTTAGGATCTTCTAGTTCCACAGCTCCATAAGGTTTTACTTCCTTGATCATGAACGGACCGGACCACTTGGACTTCAATTTACCCGGAAATAGTCGTAGCCTTGCATTGAACAGCAACACCATTTGACCAGGCCTGAATTCCCTCTTCATGAGCTTCTTGTCATGATACCGTTTAACCTTTTCCTTATAAAGCTTGCTTGACTGATAGGCTTGGTCACACATTTCTTCTAACTCATTCATTTGAAGCTTTCTCTTCTCCCCAGCTTGCTCTTGATCAAAGTTCAAAAACTTGAGCGCCCAAAACGCTTTGTGCTCCAACTCGACCGGCAAGTGGCATGCTTTCCCATACACCAACTAGAATGGTGTGAAACCCGTAGGAGCTTTGTATGCGGTCCTATAGGCCCACAATGCTTCGTCCAGTTTCATCGCCCAATCCTTTCTTGATGATGACACGGTCTTCTCAAGTATCCGTTTAATTTCACGATTGGATACCTCGGCTTGATCGTTGGTCTGTGGATGGTATGGTGAAGCTACCTTGTGCTTTACTCCATAGTGCTCAAGTGCTTTTGCTAACTGTTGATTGCAGAAGTGAGAACCTCCATCACTTATTAGCACTCTTGGAGTTCCAAATCGGGAAAAGATGTTTCTTTTCAGAAACTTGACCACCGTCTTGCTATCGGCTTTCTGAGATGCTATTGCTTCTACCCACTTTGACACATAGTCAACAGCCACCAGAATATACTCGTTGTTCAAAGAGGATGGAAATGGCCCTACAAAGTCAATACCCCAACAGTCGAAGACTTCGACTTCAAGGATACTTTGTAGAGGCATTTCATTCCTCTTTGAAATCCCTCCGGTTTTCTGGCAACTCTCGCATTCTTTCACATGTTCATATGAGTCTTTGAACAAGGTGGGCCAATAAAAGCCAGCTTGAAGAACTTTTGCTCCAGTTCTTTCTCCACTGTAATGACCACCATATGGCGAGTTGTGACAGTGCCACGTGATGTCCTTGGCTTCTTCTCTTGCAACACATCTTCTTAATAAGTGGTCTGCTCCAATCTTGAAGAGGTACGGGTCATCCCAAATGAATTGAGTGGCGTCTCTCAACAACCTCTTCTTCATTTGCCATGTGTAATCCTCCGGTATGAACCCAGTTGCTTTGTAGTTGGCCATGTCAGCGAACCATGGTCTTTCTTGCACCATAAGCAACTTTTCATCCGGGAACTCTTCAAGGATGTCCCTCTCATTCTTCGTTATCTCATTGTTCACCAATCTTGACAGATGATCAGCTACTAGGTTCTCAGTCCCCTTCTTGTCCTTAATCTCTAAATCAAACTCTTGGAGTAGCAACATCCAACGGATGAGTCTCGGTTTTGAGTCGGGTTTGGTGATTAAGTACTTGATAGCTGCATGGTCAGTCCAGATAACAATTTTTGAACCAATGAGATACGAACGAAATTTTTCTAATGCGAACACTATAGCAAGTAATTCTTTTTCAGTGGTAGCATAATTGACTTGTGCGTCATTTAAAACTTTACTTGCATAGTGTATAGCATGAAAAATTTTGTTTTTGCGTTGACCTAACACCGCGCCTACCGCATAATCACTTGCATCGCACATAAGTTCAAAATCGTATGTCCAGTTTGGTGCGGTGATTATGGGTGCGGATGTTAAGCTATCCTTTAAACTATTAAAAGCGTTTAAACAATCAATATCAAAATCAAAAGACTTATCTTTGTTGAGCAAGTTGCTCAATGGCTTGGCAATTTTTGAGAAGTCTTTGATGAATCTCCGATAGAACCCGGCATGGCCTAGGAAACTTCGGATTCCTTTGACATTGACTGGTGGTGGAAGTTTTCCTATCACGTCGATCTTAGCTTTATCAACTTCAATACCCTTGGAGGAGATCTTGTGACCAAGGACTATACCCTCGGTTACCATGAAGTGACACTTCTCCCAATTGAGCACCAAGTTGGTTTCCTTGCACCGTTTCAGCACCGTGTCCAGATTCTTCAAGCATAAATCAAATGATGACCCGAAAACTGAGAAGTCGTCCATAAACACTTCAATGCTTTTCTCTATCAAGTCTGCAAAGATGGCTTGCATGCATCGTTGAAATGTTGCTGGAGCGTTACATAAACCGAACGGCATGCGTCGATATGCAAATACCCCAAAAGGACATGTGAATGCAGTCTTCTCATGATCGTCTGGATTCACCGAAATTTGATTGTAACCCGAATACCCGTCAAGGAAACAGTAAAAAGCTTGTCCTGACAGCCTCTCTAGCATTTGATCCATAAATGGTAGAGGAAAATGATCTTTTCTAGTTGCTTTGTTCAACCTCCGGTAATCGATACACATCCTCCAACCGGTTACGGTTCTTGTCGGTATGAGCTCGTTCTTCTCGTTCGTGATAACCGTCATACCTCCCTTCTTAGGGACAACTTGAACCGGACTAACCCAAGTGCTATCCGAGATCGGATATATCATGCCGGCTTCAAGTAGCTTAACTACTTCTTTCCGGACTACTTCCTTCATGTTTGGGTTTAGCCGTCTTTGAGGTTGTGCTACCGGCTTATAATCCTCTTCCATCATGATCTTATGCATGCAATAGGAAGGACTTATCCCTTTTAAGTCGGATAGTGTCCAACCTATTGCTTCCTAGTTGGACTTCAAAACTTCGACCAATTTTGTTTCTTCATGGTTTGACAAGGAGCTACTAATGATTACCGGTTTGGTACCCTCTTGATCAAGAAACACATACTTCAAATGTGAGGGAAAGATCTTCATCTCCGGCTTCACTTCTTCTACTTTAGCTTCATTCGTCAATTCCTCGATGATTTCAAGTGAGGCAGGGATTTTGGCTTTGTGAGGAGGAATTTCCTTAAACGAATCGAGCTCCTTCAAACACTCTTCAAGCTCCTTCTCATCTTCTTCTCCTAGGATACTTAGTGCGTTTGTCAAAACTCTCTCAAGATGTGTCAAATCATGCAACTGGTTTCTCGTATCAACTATCAATTCTTCCGTTGCATCCATCTTGAAGCACGCAGCTTTATCACTAGGAAACTTCATTGCTTCGTGGATGTTGAAATTGACTTCTTCATCGTCCACACGGACTTTCATTAAGCCTCCGTCAAGATCAATCATCATCCGTGCCGTTTGCATGAAAGTTCTCCCAAGAAGTAGCGGCACATCATCATCCTCCGGTATGTCCATCACTACAAAGTCGACGGGGAACAAGAACTTGTCGACTTTCACCAACACGTCTTCAGCAATTTCCAATGGACGAGTGTAGGATTTGTCGGCCAATTGCAAGGTTAAGTTGGTTCTCTTCACAACTATATCACCTATCCTTTTGACAACGGATAATGGGATTAGGTTGATGCTTGAACCCAAATCAATGAGTGCCTTGCCGACATCAACATTGCCAATGGACACGAGCAGTGTAACTTTGCCCGGATCTCTCTTCTTTCTTGACAATGTATTCTGGATGATTTCACTACAATTCGCGTCTAGCAGAATTGTTTCTTCTTCATTGAACCTCCTCTTCTTGGAGAGAATTTCTTTCATAAACTTGGCATACGTCGGCATTTGCTCTAGGGCTTCCGAGAACGGTATATTGATTTGTAACCTTTTGAATACTTCAAGGAACCTAGCAAACTGCCTCTCTTTCTCTTTTTTGGCTGGTGTAGTTGGGTAAGGTAGGTGCGGTATCGGTGCATTCTTCACTACTTCTTGCTTCTTGCCCTTCTCCTTCACCACATCCTTCTTCCACACAATGTTCTCATTTTCAACTACATCCTTATTATTTTTTTCAACTTCTTCCTCTATATGTACATCTCCCGTTTCTTCCTCATGTCCTTCATCATCATCCTTCTCCTTCACCTCATTCTCAACAACCCTTCTCTCTACTTCAAGATTGTCCCCTAAACCTTGGCCAATGACCTTCCCGCTCCTTGTAGCAATTGCCTTGCAATTTTCGTTGTCTCTTGATGCAAGGACTTCCTCATCAAAATGACTTAATTGTCATTTCGATGATGATGCATGCTCCTTTGGGTTGGTTTGTGTGTTGGCGGTAAAGGTTCCGCCTTGTTGAGTAGCTTGAGAAAGTTGTTGTGCCAACTGGCCCACTTGCGTCTCCAAATTTTTGATGGACGCATCAGTGTTTTTCTGGTTAGCCATTGACATCTGCATGAATTGATTGAGGGTTTCATCGGTGGATTGGTTGCGGTTTTGTTGTGGAGGTTGATATTGGTTATAATTTTGGTAAGGTTGTCGGTTATATTGCCCAGCTTCTTGTCTCCACCCTTGGCCATAATTCGGATTATTTCCTCTTGGGAAGTTGTTTGGATGGCTTTGGAATTGGTTAGGAAACTGTTGAGGCCTTGGTTGATTACCAACATAGCTTACCTCTTCTGTAGGTGGCGGACAAAATCCGGTTGGGTGGTCTCCCGAACAAAGCTCGCAAGATGCGACTTGGTGTTGTCTTCTTTGTTCGTTCTGGATATCCTTCATTTGTTGAGGAAGGTTGGCCATTTTCTTTGTCAACTCTTCCACTTGTTGCGTGAGCAACTTGTTCTGTGCAAGGATAGCATCATTAGTTCCCAAATCTAGGATTCCCGCCTTCCTTTGGCTTTGGCTTCGGTTATGATGAGCTTGGTGATCATTCAACGCCATTCTCTCTATAATAGCAACAGCATCCTCGGCGCTCTTGGCCATCAAAGAACCACCAGCAGCAGCGTCAAGCAAAAGCTTGGATTGTTGTTGCATCCCGTTCCGGAATAGATGAATTTGGGTTAACTCATCAAATCCATGGTTCGGACATCTTCTGAGCATTGACTTGAAACGCTCCCAGGCTTCACATAATGTCTCACTTGTACCTTGTGAGAACACAGCAATAGTTGTCTTCGCCTCCATGAAACGATTCTGAGGGAAGAACCTCTCAAGGAATTTCTCCTCAAGCGTGTTCCAGTTCGTCATTACCGTCGGTGGCTGGTCCAAGTACCACTCCTTAGCTTTACCAATCAATGAATGAGGAAACATCCTCATCCACATAGCCTCCTCGTTATTCTCCGTCTCACCAAGGGTTCCCGCAATCTCATAGAATTTTGTGAGATGTTGGAACGGGTCTTCATGGTCTAATCCTGAGAAGGGATTAGCATAAAGAATTTGTAATATCCCCGTCTTCATCTCCGTTTGCTTGATAGTCCGCGGCGTTTTCCCCAATTGTGCGAAACGGCGTGGACTATTATTACATGGCAACCCACGACCTCCTGAACCTCCAGGATCTTCTACTGCAGCCATTTGTAACTCTTGGCTTGGACTAGGATTAGATGAATGACTAGAAACAGAACTTTCCTCTTGTTGCCTCTTCTTTGCTTGTTGCTTCTTTTTCCGATTCTTGCTATTGTTTCTTCTAGCTGTTCTCTCTATCTCGGAATCAAAAAGAAGTTGGTCCTCTGATACTTGACCTCGCATAAACGATTTCAACAATCTGACCACAAAGAATTAGCAAACAAGATGGATAAGAAATATTAGTTATATACATAAAAGAATTTTGTGCAAAATTGCTTAAAACCATAATTAAAGTTGCAATGATTATAATATCATAACTTTAATCCCCGGCAACGGCGCCATTTTGTTAATGTACAAAAGTAAGTATCGTTTTTATATCGTTCCACATGGATTAATGTGATATCATAAACCGTTCAACGTCGACTATCGTCTTAAGTTAGGGTTTAACCATTTGTTTTATACTACACTACTCATCATTTTAAAAACATAATAAATAAATAGTAGAGTAATAGGACATAGAAGGTGTTAGGATTAACGTTCATCAATCAAACATCGTTTGTATTCGATTGATTATAAATACGGATTCTAGCTTTTTCTTATATATGACATTATTACGTATTGCTCAACAACATCATTGATTTCCCAAATGATGTCGTGAGATCGATTGTATCATTCAATCGATGATTTCTCAATCTATTAAACGATTCAAAAGCTTTACGATCCAATACTTTAATGTAATTATCAAAACCAAATCCCATTTCTAGAATTTCTTATCTTGATAGAAAATCATTCTAAACCTAGATTCAAAAGTCTTTTTCAACAACATTTAAATCAAACATAAGATTGAAAAGCAAGAAGAAATTCAATGGTATATAAAAATGCTAGAATCATATATTTAATAACCAAAAGTTTACAACATGGAATGATTGATTACCTATTAATCCCAACAAAGAAGATTAGTTGATCATTGTCATGACAACTATTGCAAAATAAGAAAGGAAGATGAAGATATAGTAGAGCTTGATGTCTCAAAGCTTCTCAATGTCTTCTTCAATCCAAATCAATTTGCTATTTGAAGTTTTTCTCCTTCTATGCCTAATCTCTCTCTCTCTCTTAGGAATAAACTCTTAAATTTCGTGTAAAATGAAAGCAATTCCAAATGTAAGTTTTTAACCTAAAAGCTGTAAAAAGCTTAAATACTAAGACTGATAAATACAATTTCGCTCAGCGATACGTATCGTCGCTCAGCGAAGAAATCAAAACAGCCAATAGAGATCTGCCACGTCATCTTCAGCATTTAGACCGCCTTGATGATTTCGCTGAGCGATCCAAATATCGCTGGGCGAAAACAAGCTTCCCCTGTTCCAGAAAATCCCTGCCTCACTTCGCCAACCTTTCGCTGTAGGATCGCTAGGCGAAAATTCTCTGCCTCACTTCGCTCAGCAGTCGCCCTAGGATCGCTAGGCGATAATTCTCTGCCTGACTTCGCTCAGCAGTCGCCCCAGGATCGCTAGGCGATTGTCTTCATGCTTCTTTCAATAATTCTTTCTATTCTCAGGTCCTGGCTTGCTTTTTCCTACACAAATGGGGAAGAATGAGATATATAAAGAATAATTGGCATTTATTCATAAATTCCATGCTTTTCCTAAGATAACTTGCACAACAAGTAATTAAAAGGCATTATAAAAGACATGGATTTATTCATATTTTGCCACTTATCACATGTACTGGACTCACCCAAGTGCTGTCAGAGATAGGGTAAATCATGCTTGCATCCAGAAGTTTCAGTACCTCCTTCTTAACTACATCTTTCATGGTGGGATTGAGCCTTCTTTGTGGTTGAACCACAGGTTTAAATTCAGCCTCTAGATGGATTTTGTGCATGCAATAAGCTGGGCTTATGCCCTTCAAATCAGAGATGTGCCAGCCCAATGCTCCCTGGTTCTCCCTCAACACCCTCATTAATTTTTCTTCTTCCAACGGGGTTAAGGACTTACTGATGATTGCCGGTTTGGAAGCATCTTTACTTAGAAACACGTACTTCAAATGAGAGGGGAGTTCTTTTAATTCTGGAATTGTTTTAACTTCCCCTTCCTTTTCACTGGCAGTAGGTCTCCTCTTGATTTTTTCACTAAACAAATCTGCAACTTTTACAGGACCTTCCTCTTGCTTGCATGCTTTCAGTTGCTTCACACACTCCTCTAATTCATCATCTCCGTCTTTCTCACAACATTCCACCGAGTTTACTATTACTCTCTCCATTGGTTGTGTAGGGGTTCCTTCTTTGGAAACATCTTCAACCATTTCATCAACCACATCCACTCGGTAACATTGGGGGTTCTCATTCCTATGCTTCATAGCTTCAAAGATATTGAACACCACTTGCTCGTTTTGGAACCTCAACATAAGTTCACCCATCTCCACATCAATTAGAGCACGACCGGTTGCTAGAAAAGGTCTACCTAACAACAATGGTATCTCATCATCTTCCTCCATATCAAGAATCACGAAATCAGCCGGAAAAACCAGATCATGGACTTGTACCAACACGTCTTCCAGCACTCCATATGGATATGAAATTGACCGGTCAGCTAATGTAAGAGTCATTTTTGTTGGTTTTGGCTCTCCACATCCTAACTTCTTCATCATGGACAGCGGCATGAGATTTATTCTAGCTCCCAAATCACAAAGAGCTCTCCCTACACTCACCTTCCCAATAGTACAAGGAATGGTAAATGCTCCTGGATCTTTCAATTTAGGAGGAAGTTTCCTTTGAAGAATAGCACTACAATTTTCGGACAGAGCTATATTTTCATCATCCTTCGGCCTCCGTCTTCCGGTTAATAAATCTTTCATGAATTTTGCATACATCGGCATCTGATCTAAGGCTTCACTGAACGGAATGTTGACCTGCAATTGTGTAAACAGTTCCATGAACTTCTTGAATTGCTCCTCCTGCTTCTCTTTCTTTTTTGATAAATGAGGGTAAGGCAGCTTTACATAGGATGGAACTTCTTGCTTCTTACTCCCTTCATTCAGGAGTTGCTTTTTTGTCTTCCTCAGAATAGAGTCCACATCAATTAAACTCTCACTTTTTTCTCCCTCATGATTTTTTTCTCCCTCAGAATTTTCATTCTTCTTTTCATTTTCAACTTCACCATTTTCATCCTTTTCAACTTCTCCTGATTCATTCTCCTCCACCACTACTTTCTCTTTGTTTTTTGGACTTTTTGGAGCCAATGGCGTCAACACCTTTTTGCTTCTCAACTCCACAGCCTTGCAACTCTCATTTTTTGGATTGTCTTGCGTGTTACCGGAAAATCCTCCATTTGATTGATTAGCCATTTGTTTGGCCAACTGCCCAATCTGATTCTCAAGATTCTTCATAGAAGCTTCATTGTTCTTTTGCACCATTTCCTGATTTGCTTTAATCTCTTGCAGATTCATTTGGGTAAACTTGACAAAACTGGTCATGGCCTCTTCAAAAGCTGATGGCTTCCTCTGTTGTTGTGGTGGATGATTGGGTAAGAGAGGGTTTAAAGTGTTAGTATTTGAGGTTAGGATGTTGTGCCCATCCGGGGTTGTATGTGTTTGAGAAAGGATTTCCCTTCTGGTAGTTCCCCATGTAGTTAACATCCTCACTTGCTCCTTCGGGTACACATTCACCGTTAGTATGTCCTTCACCACAGAAATCACATTTAGGCGCAGCCGGTGCTTGTTGCACTTGCTGAACTTGGGCTTGTTGAGCTTGTAATTGACTCATGGTGAGTGCATGAACCTGTTTAGTAAGTGCTTCCATCTGCTTGGTCATCAACGTTTGGTTGGCTAGGAAGGCACTATTCTCATTCACTTCAAAGACTCCCTTCCTACTCCTTTCGGTTTCAGCTCGGTACTCATTTTGGGCCATGTTTTCAATGAGATTGTGGACTTCATGGTCAGTTTTTACCCTCATACTTCCTCCAGCTGAAGCATTAAGAAGCATTCTATGGTTTGGTCTCAACCCCTCAGTGAAAACTTGCATCTGAGTCTTCTCACTCAAATCATGTACTGGACACCTCTTAAGTAACAACTTAAACCTTTCCCAAGCATCATACAAAGACTCATTTTCCCCTTGTTTAAAATTGGTGATCTCATGTCTCTTCTCCCAATATCTAGACATAGGGAAAAATCTCTCAAGGAATTTGAGTTCAAGCTCGTCCCATGTTTGGATAGTTCCACTAGGAATTGACAATAACCAGTCTTTAGCTCTCCCGGTTAAAGTAAAAGCAAACAACCTAAGTTTCTTTTGACTCTCGGTGATATGGGCTGGTGGGACACAAAATTGACACGTTTCGTAGAACCTACTCAAGTGTTCATGAGGGCTTTGGGCATCTCTCCCCTCATATTGGTTTTCTTTCAGACCCTGTTGTACAGATGTTTTAATATCAAAGGCCACAGGGTTAGCAGGTTGAAAAACATGGGTAAGCTGGCCACGGTTAGCAGCTAACCCATAGTCACCCATCATAGGCCTGGCAGGTGGTGGGTTCCTTTCGTGATCTCCCATAATAGGTAACCGCACAGCTCTTCGATTTGCTCTGGCTGTCTTCTCGATCTCAGGATCGTGCAACAAATCTCCGGGTTGCACTCTACCTCGCATAAACAGCAAACGAATACCTTAGTAGCACTGCACAATACATATTAATAAAACTGATTCAGTAAAATTATTTATTTTTTTTATTTTTTTTGACAGAAACTAAATTACAGAAATCCTAAATTATACAATATTGCCTTGTTGAAATGATTCAACAGTCCCCAGCAACGGCGCAAAAAACTTGATAGACTTTTAGCAAGTGTACTAAAACTATCGAAGTAATAAAATAAAAGTTCGTATCCACGAGGACTGTGTTAATCTCAAGTTAGCAATATTGTTGATAATTAGGATGTATAGAGTTTATGGTTGCCCTAGGCAGTTGGTTTGAGTGCATAAAAAGTAAATAAGCTGATAAAAATTGTTTAGAATATATAAGGAGAGATGAGACCGAGTCTTTCGAATCCTCTGATTAAATATGTTTGGTAAACTGCACCTATTTCTATGAATGATCCTCTAGTTTCACGATGGTTAACCAAAATAGTTCTAATCAATCCCTTGAGTTAGAACCCTCTTCTCGGATTACAACCCCTAATTCCTTAGGTGATCTAATATTCCTTGAAGGTTTTAAACACGTTAACCTATTATCACAAATAAACGATTATCTATTCCTAGACTAACCCTGTTTATTCGAACAATTCAATTAGGTCTAAGTCGAAAGCTAGGGTCAGTAGTCATTCAATCTCACGAATTCATGTTATACATTATCAATATATAAAAAGCATTAAGAGCAATTGAATTGAATAAAACTAGATTAACATTCATAAGCAATAGAGTTTCACAGCCACATGTGTTCAAACAAATTACATCAGATTCATCTCAGACTCAATCTCTAAGAGATTTAGCTACTCATAATGTAAATTACAAATAACTTAATCAATAGAAACATGGAAACATACATAAACTGACTGTTGGTTGGATGGGATGGCCCCTCTTCAGTTCTTTGCTCTCAAAATCGTGCTTCAATCTCCAAAATTCCGAACCCTTGTTTCTGAAAACAAATAAGCTAAAATAGGCAACCTGAGCCCACAATCGTGACACGATTTAAGGCATCGTGACACGATTCTTCATTAAAGTTCCCAAGGATTGCACAAATCAGTTTCCCAACCGTGACACGATTGTGCAATCGTGACACGATTTTACAGGCATAATTTCACCTCCAATCTGGTTAGAAAATCGTGACACGATGCCCAAATCGTGTCACGATGCAATCACTTCAAGTTCTTGATGATTTCTTGCTTTTTGCACCCCAAGCTGTCTCAAATTGCTATACAAATGAAGATAATACTAACAAAGACTCTAGAAAATTACGTAATGACAGGATGTCATCATGCAACTAGCCCAAGAAGTCTAAAAACTAAAAAATTTGAACCAACTAGTCAGGGTCCTACGCCACCGACTATATACCAACAAAAGTTGCATGTCATGTAGTAACTAAATCGTCTTCACTAATTAACTAAAAAATAAAGTGTATAAAGCTAAAACAATAAAAAAAATGAAAAAAAAGAATATCTTTTTAAAAGAAAAGTTGAATAAAAGGACATTTTTCTTCTTAATTAAAGTGATACAAATGTTTACAAATCTTAACTCAATGGATAAAAAAGTTGAAATTGTTTGATCATACGCCGTGTTCACGGTTTAAATACCGACTCCTCCACTTATATGTGCAAATTTTTAAATTGTTATTGTCATCTAGTCTATCTAAAAAAACGACACTAATGGCCAAACCTTTATAAGGGTAAGTTCTTCTTAAATGTCTTCTCTGTCCTAATTTTTAATATTAAATCTTGTAATTTAAAAGATCATGATTCCTTTGGAACTCTCCATTCAATGGAGAGGATTTGGTCCCGTAGGTACTTACATCCCAACTAAAATATCAAATGTATAATAAAAATCTATCAAAATAAATAAAAAATAAAAAATATAAATATTCTATGATTAGGAAAATATGTATATGGCCAAGCTTTGTCCGATTGTGTGCAAGTGCTCTCCTTGCCACATCCATGCTAAAAAAAATTTCCAACCTAATCCAACTTCACCTGAGAAACCGACAAAACTAAGGAAACAAAATAGCAAAAAAGAAAAAAAATATACAAAAGTATCTAACCTTAGCACAAAATATTAAGGTGCCTTTTGAGAGACTAGACCCCATCCTAATCCCATTACTAAACCAATTGAAAGCCCTATGCTATCCTAGTGGAATCTCACATACCCTACAGTCAACACCACAAGTTAGAAAAAAGCGCAATCAAAAGGGAAAGTGAAAACAGAATACATAAAATCAATGTGGAACAAAGAGATTCTCATTGGCTTCTCACTGCTTAAGTCGAGTCTCCAAACATTTGCTACTTGAGAGGACCCCTTACACTTCCATGCTTCCCACTCTAGCTCCCACTTGTGCTTTCCCTTCAAATTCTAGTAAAGGGCATCTAGTATCTCTTGTCTCTTCTTATACCTTTTTATTTTTCTTCATGGTACTTGGTTTTATTTTATATTGAATAGATGATTAAAGTAAGGTTTATAAAAAACAATCTACGACCAATTCTCATGGGTGTGACACTGTATTTGACAACGAAATTTTTTTTTTCTCGATAAGCAAGGAAGTTTTCCTAATAAGAGTGCAAGCGATACTCTAACTCATCATACAATAAAACGGATTACAAACTTAAAACAATCCAATTGGATCAACATTTGTCGGCGCGTTCTAGCGTGCGACAGTGTAGCATATCACCCACGGTGCGCAAGTATAAAAATCGCAAGTGTACGGTGCACCACTCTGTACAATATCTTTCTCTTCCCTTCATCTCGCTTGTTTCCTCGGTAAACTGTTCATGTGTTTCCTGCATTTCCACTACTCCATCAATAATCAAGATTCTCTATGCTTTCTCTGTTCCTGGGTTTCCACCATCGATTACATCATTATCCATTCAATTCCAAGATTTTATTCCTCTATTTCATAAGTTTAAAAACCCTAAAATTCCCAATTTGAAATTCGATTTTCTCTTCCCGGAAACTTGAATCACTCAGGGAAATTGTCCTTTAAAATCCATATTTTTAATTACTAGAAGATTTCAAATTGAAGTAAAAAATAAAATAATTCAGTTTTCTGATTTTGACAATGGGTCTTTGAAACATTTTGGTGAAAAAGAAGGTAACACCACAAAGAAGGTTCAGATTCAAAACATATGTGGCACTCAAGTTCAATCAACGGATTCAAGCTTACAAGAAGAGTTTAATTTGTTTCAAAAACATGTAAGTGATAGGTTCAATGAACTATGTTATGTTTCAAATGATGATTTGTTATCTCTTTCTTTGGTTAAGAAGCTTCTAGATACATTCCTTTGTTGCCCAGAGGAACTCAGAATGATTCTTCATATCCATAGATCAATAGTTTGTAAACAACCATTGAATCGATTGGTGAATGATTTTCATGTGAGGAGTGTGAAGGCATCAGATGTATGCAATGCTATTGAAGTAGTTTTCTCTTTATAATGAATTTATATTGTGTGCTCCATTAAAATGAAGAACCCAATTTAAAGATAATAATGCTTTCCAACACACTATCACGTTCAATTAACTTCGTTTCTTCTTTTGGCAAAATGGTTTTGGATTGTTACATTTTTTTAATATTCATCATTCTCATTTTTTCTTGATCCTAGTAGAGGCATCATTATCACAAAGTTTAACTTCATAGACCCCCTTAATTTCTGTAACACATTAGGAAATGTTTCAGGAGAATGAAGAACATGGCTTTACCATGTTTAAGAGACATATGAGAGATGAAGGGAAGAGAGAGAAAAGATATGTGTAAGATATCGAGGGTGCATGATAAAATCTGAGGAACATTAGTCATCTAACGGCTCTCATAACTTGCTCACAGTGTGAGATATGAAACACTTGCTCACCCTAGACTGAGCCTTGATTTGTCCCCCTATTGCAATTGATCGTAATTGTGGACATCAGTTGCATTTTACTACTATTCTCCGCAATTTTAGATAGTGAAAATGCGGTTCAAAACCATATGCAAATCAATGGTCACGAAGATAAAAGTGAAAATATCAATATTGTCCTTGTAATATTACTAATCAATGGTACATGGATTTTTTTTTTATGCATCAACCATATTTAACTAAGATTCTCTACAAATCCATTGTAAAAAAACACATTCTCTAACCCACTTGGGTTGGCCTGGTGGTATTGGCTTGGGTCTGGGGGTGTACTTCTCCTCAAAGTCTCAGGTTCGATTCTTTCCGATGTCAATTTAGGTGGACTAATTTACCTTCTTAAAAAAAACACATTCTCTACAAAAACATATATTCTGGTCCAAAACATCAAGTTTTTTTTGTCTCCACGATTGCGATGGTGGACACATCCACCACATTTTACTATAATTACCCCCACAATCATACAAATTGTGACACGACCGCCATCATTATTGAAAACGTGGTTCAAAATTTTATGTATGAAACAATCACAATTTAAATTCTTTAATTAAATATGTTAAGATTCACACATATAATGAAATATGACTTGAATATTCATATATTTATAAGTGGAGACAGTCATCGTCTTACAATGCAAGTCAATTTAAAAGGGGTTGAGTTAAACCCAATCTGCATAATAATAAAGATAGAAGTGAAAATATCAATACTGTCCTTTTGAAAATCACTCATCAACGTAGATCATTCCAAGTTGGCCCCTGAAAATTGTTTACTGGGCGGGCCTAGCTATATGTGTAATGTACTATATGTGACACATTTTGGAGACAAAAACGTCGTGATGTTTTGCAGGTGTTTCCTGATTAGATTTCCATTTTTCTTCTATATGATGTTCCACTTATGCTCAAACATTTGTTCCAGTCACTTGGGAACTGTTTGTTGTTGAGGCCAGGAAGGTCATTTAAGCCATTTCACAAGTATAAATTCTGCCTCCAAGTTGAGTTATGTGAATGAGAATAGAAGAAACAAAAACACATGTATTGTGCATGGTGGCTATGATGAAGTCAAGTGAAGTAATTGGTGGCTATGGGTACATTGAGTCACAAGTATGAGCATATTGTGGTCTTTGATTTTCATTATTATGTTGCTTGTTTAAAAATTTGTGGATTTAAGGATGGGATAAAAAGTAAGACAAGCAAATTCATAATTGGATAGTGCGTGATATGTATGATTTGGGAGCAATTGCATAATTGGATAGTGAATATATAACAACTATCTATTGTTTTCTTATTGGATTACATGTATGAAGAGTTATGATCCTCTACATTTACTTAAAATAAATGGACAATGCCATTTGGTGAGAGATAGATACAAAAAAGTATGTAGTGGGTCCCCCACTTAGTGGGACCCACCACTATTAATTATTTTCAAACTTCTTTGTGTCTTTATCTCTCCAAATGAAAGAAATGGAGAGACTAATAAATGGAGAGGATCTTGACTCATGTATGAATAAGCTCAATACTAGTGATACACTATGTTTAGCACACCACACCTACATCTTAAATGTAATAAATCAACTTCTCAAAAAGTAAATGTAATAAATAAAAGCGCCTCGTTAATGAGTGTCATGTGGAGTGTGAGCACTCTTTAAACATTCTCAATTAGAAAATTATTCTTTAAAAAAGTCAAGTAGTCATAAAAAGTTACTCCTGCGTTCCTTTTTAAGTGTCTCTTATGTAGAAATTTTTTGTTTCCATTTAAATGTCACTTTCAAAGTTCAATGCAATATTAATTGTTGTTTTACCAATATTACCCTTAGTTATTTATTACAAAGAGAGAAATCTTATCTTATTATACTAACTCTTGGTGGGGATCGAACCATGTACCACATGCTTCCAATTCACAACTCTTACCACAAATGTACTGATGTTTTTTATGACATAGGATTGCTTCAATGTTGTGTATTCAACACAAATCTCGAGTCTTCTTTCTTTCAATCTCACAATCCCTAAATTATTTCTTACTCACTTTCATCTTTCTCAACATCATGCCATTGAACCTAATAACCATAACCCTGCCCTTTTTGACGGACCTAATTAATTTTTATTAAAAAAAAGGTCTGCAAGGAATTGAATCAGGTAGGACATGAAAAAGTCATTTTTTTTAAAGTCACTAACGCCATTGCAATTCCTTTTTTGATAACAGTTCCTTTTCATTATTATTTTTTCTTTCAAATACCACATAACAGTTTCTTTTTATTATTATTATTATTTTTTCTTTCGGTTACCACATAACAGTTCCTTGTCATTATTTTTTTTCTTTCGATTACCACATAACAGTTTCTTTTCCTTTTCATTTTTATAGATTTAACAGCTTTTACGGTTATGACCAATTTCTTGGTGGAGGCTTTTGTATTTATTTTTTCTTTTGATTTGTCATTTTTATTGCAATATATCTTTTGTTTTTGTTGCTTTTTGAGGTAGTTTGATAACATAATACTGAATGTAACTATAAAAGTAATAATATAGCCAATTTGATAGTTATATATGAAGCTCTACAAAACCCGTGCATCGCACGGGTTAGAGTCTAGTATATAAAACAAGATATTAAATGAATGAGGCTATTATTGTAAAAAGATAAATTATTGTATCAAAAGTAACATTTATTGATTGTCTTGGTTTGTATAAAATGTCAAAAAGTGACAATTAAAAAGGATCAGAGGTAGTACCATTTAAGACCTTTAAATAGTGTCTCGGGGGACATTTGTTAACATTTCTCTAAACTAGACTCTAACCCGTGATCGCACGGGTTTTGCAGAGCTTCATATATAACTATCAAATCGTACGATGAACGGATTTTGTAGAGTTTCATATATAAGTATCAAACTGGTTGTATTATTAATTTTAGAGTTACATTCAAAGTCATAGAAACAATCAAACTAAGTGATGACCGGTAGTGATCGACATGCAAAATCTAAAAAAAGTAAATTAGAAATATTCAGTTTGAATCAACAAAAATGAATATGGAATGAAAGTCATAAATTAAATTCTGTGAAAGTAATCAAACGTGAAAATAAACACAATAAAAATGATAAATCATAGAAAATACTTTAATGAAAAGAAAACAATATACAAAAGTTTGCAAGGGCTGCTAAATCTATAAAAAAGAAAAAGAACTGATATGTGGTAACATACAGAAAAAAGAATAATGAAAAAGAATTGCTAAAAAAATGAAAAGGAACTGGTATGTAGTAACTAAAAGAAAATAAATAATGAAAATGAACAGCTATCAGAAAAGGCTAATCACAAGAGCTGCTAAATCTATAAAAATGAAAAGTAATTGCTATCAGAAAAGGAACCGCTAATAATGAAAAGAAATTGTTATCGAAAAAGGAACCGTCAAGGTGTTAGTGGCTTAAAAAAAAGGCCTTTAGGATTGCATATCCATTTTAGAAGCAATAATATTTCAATAAAAAACATCAGTACTTTGGTGGTAAAAGTTGTGAATTGGAAGCATGAGGTACCTGGTTCGAACACCACCAAGAGTTTTTTTCATAAATTTTTTTCAAAACTAAAAATTAGGGCTAATCATTAGGGTTAGGGCAACACTACTTAACATTTAGTATTATGAAAAAAAATAATGAAAAGGAATTGCTAAAAAAATGAAAAGGAACTGCTATGTAGTAACTAAAAGAAAACAAATAATGAAAAAGAACAGCTATCAGAAAAGGCGAACCGCAAGAGCTGCTAAATCTATAAAAATGAAAAATAACTGCTATCAGAAAAGGAACCGCCAATAATGAAAATAAACTGCTATCGAAAAAGGAACTGTCAAGGTGTTAGTGGCTTAAGAAAAAGGACTTTAGGATTGCATATCCATTTTAGAAACAATAATATTTCAATAAAAAACATCAGTACTTTGGTGGTAAGAGTTGTGAATTGGAAGCATGAGGTATCTGGTTCGATCACCACCAAGAGTTTTTTTCATAAACTTTTTTTCAAAACTAAAAATTAGGGCTAATCATTAGGGTTATGACAACACTACTTAACATTTAGTAGTTGTGAATCGGAAGTATGAGGTACCTGGTTCGATCCCAACCAAGAGTTTTTCATAAAATTTTTTTCAAAACTAAAAATTAGGGCTAATCATTAGGGTTAGGACAATACTACTTAACATTTAGTATTATAAAAAAAAAGAATAATGAAAAGGAATTGTTAAAAAAATGAAAAGGAACTGCTATGTAGTAACTAAAAGAAAACAAATAATGAAAAGAAGCGGCTATCAGAAAAGGCTAACCACAAAAACTGATAAATCTAGGCTTAAAAAAGGTCTTTAGGATTGCATATCCATTTTAGAAGCAATAATATTTCAATAAAAAAACATCAGTACTTTGGTGGTAAGAGTTGTGAATTGGAAGTATGAGGTACCTGGTTCGATCCCTACCAAGAGTTTTTCATAAATTTTTTTCAAAACTAAAAATTAGGGCTAATCATTAGGGTTAGGACAACACTACTTAACATTTAGTATTATAAAGATAAAGTTTTATGATCAAGAGGGTAAAATTATTTATGGTAAAATGAAATAAACTTATCTACTGTATTTAGTGGTCCATGATCAACATCAAATGACAATATGTGAATCACACCGATAATCTCAACAATTTCAAAGAGATTTATATCCCAACTCATTTGAAATCGCAAAATTGGGTAAACGATTGTTTTAAATGATTTGGTAAAAAACAATGTGCAACTTGAATGAATTATAGAGGAACATTAACACACAAAAAAAGTAGTCATTCTATTTTGACTAGTCTCTCGGTCTACTCAATCAAATACGAATTTGAGTATATCCAAAAGAAATCTAGTTTTAATACAATTAAAACCTTTATTTTTTATAAATATGCATCCAAATTATTCACACAGGTTAATTCATAAGAATCAATTATACATAAATATATTCAAACATTGCATAAATCAATTTGTGTTGAACTCACTTTTAATCAAACTCAATTTTCTCGAAATCAATATATCAAACTCAATTACTTGTCATTTTGGAAAATAAATTTTTTACTCATGCATACATTGAATCATGTGAAATTAACTACTAGACTAAAAAATCTAGCTAATTCTAGAAATGTACTAGTAGGACTAGAGATTCTCCATGAAACCAGCGTTTGCAGCAAGTTATAGAAATGCACCCTAGTATGTTTTTGTTTTGTTTGTTTGTAAAGGAATTCGATTCCGTGTCTTATTCATTTCATGATAGACCAATATATACAAAAATACAATGTCTCAAATTACGCTCCTCATCAACCTATATTAACATTAATATACAATAATAACTAGTAAAGACTAATTACAAATAATAAAGATTATTCCATAATCTATCACACCCCCGCAGTCGAAGCGGGAGGGTCACGAACGCTGAGACTGTTACGGAAGTCTTCAAACAAGATAAGAGGCAATCCCTTAGCGAAGATATCAGCTATTTGATAACAAGAAGGAACATGACGGACCCGAACCTCTCCACGCGCCACTTTTTCTCTAACAAAGTGAATATCCATTTCAATATGCTTTGTGCGTTGGTGTTGAACGGGATTGCTTGACAGATAAATGACACTCACATTGTCGCAATAGACCAATGTTGCTTTGCGAACCGGACAATGTAATTCCAAGAGCAAATTACGAATCCAACAGGATTCGGAAACAACATTAGCCACTCCCCGATATTCGGCCTCTGCACTAGAGCGAGATAGAGTAGGCTGACGTTTTGACGACCACGAGATTATATTGTCGCCCAAATATACACAATACCCTGACGTGGATCGTCTAGTATCCGGACATCCTCCCCAATCAGCATCAGTATAGGAGACAAGATCATTTATTGAGGAAGGGTAAAGATGTAAACCAAAACGAATAGTTCCTTGAATATATCGTATTATACGCTTTAGAGCATTCATATGCTCATCCCGGGGGTCATGCATATGTAGGCAAATTTGTTGAACAACGTAAGAGATGTCTGGTCTCGTAAATGTGAGATATTGTAGAGCACTTGCAAGACTTCGATACTTAGTCGGATCCTCATAAGGAGTGCCTATTTTAGCACTGATCTTCAGTTTAGTGTCAACAGGGGTTTGAGTTGATTTGCAGGAGAGCATACCAGCACGGTCGATTATTTCCTCTGCATATTTCCGTTGTGACAGAAACAATCCTCCTTTGTGTCGAGTCACACGTATGCCCAAAAAATCATTCAAATGGCCTAAGTCCTTCATAGCAAACTCAGAGCTAAATGTACTCATGCATTCAGACAAATTGTAGTGACCACTCAAATCATTGCACTTTCATGCGATTATGTGGAAATTCTGCTGATAACGTGTTTGTTTTTCTTATGTATGTGGTCCTAGCTCTTCATACATACACAATTTATTCATCAATCAATATCTTTATTTTTGCATAAATAGAATACTATTCTTTTCTAGAAAATATAGCTGTTAGCCAGATTGGTGTTAATCCAATTAGTTTGAAGATTTTGAGATCGATATAGCATATTACCATCTTTTTTATTCACCTATATAGCGCATGAATCATGTCATAACATATGGAAACCTAGGATCTAAGCTAGCTTTCAAAAACTAATTAATGTGACACAGATGGATAGTGCTCTTTTACACCGGTGATTTAATTATGCTTAAAACTCGATCAAGTATTAAATATGAGAATATTTTTTAGATTAATTGTATAACTGATGTATCTGATTTATATATAAACTAGATACATCAATTTATTTAATGAACTTGATTTTATTTTTTTTTTATATTTAGGATCGGATTCCGTACACTATGGATTTTGGTTCTCTCCTATTTCTTTTATTGCTGCACTAATCTCAACCATTCAGCCCACATGTCTTTTATCTCTCATTTGTTTTGTTTTTTTTTTCTTTATGATACAATCAACCATTGGATTAAGAAAAGGAGAGATGACTAGACAAAAAGGGCAGGAAAGAATCTAATTATGTGTACTATTGCATATATGGAACACAGATTCTTTGTTGTCACTCATGGCTGCATCCAGAGAATCCGTGACCGGTCTTGGACAAAAAATATGGATTTTTTGAAATTTTTGAAAGAGAGAAAAATATGAAATTATATATATAAAAAAACTCTCATGGACAAGATGGGACTAAAAAATCTGGATACAACAAGAAGAGTTAATAGAATGGACAAGATGGGACTAAAAAATCTGGATACAACTAGAAGGGTTAATAGAAATATGAGTGTAGATCCATTTTTGTCCATCATAATTTTCATGCGTATCAATTTAGTCTTTGAAAAAAAATCCATAGTAGTTCATGACATTTTTACACTGGGGACAAATTAGTTCCCGACTCAATATAATAGAAGGACTAATTTGTTCTTGGTATGAATATGTCGGAGACTATTTAAGTTTTATTTTTGTCAAATACTAAATTGATCCGCACACAAAAGATTAAAGGCTAAAAAGACATAGCGTATTCCACCCAACAATAATTATCATGCGATATTTTTGTTAACAGTGCTACTTTGTGCTAGCTATCAATTATTATATCAGCATTCCTTAATCAAACTAATCTGCTGTAAGTACTTGCAGAGGAATTATGATCAGTGATTCATATTTTTTTTAAAGAGAGAATATTTTTTTTCCGCTTTTCTCTTATATTGTGAAAAGCATATAGAAATGTGGAAATTAGTGAGAAAAGTAAGAAAAAGATGGTAGGCAGAGCATAGGCATAGCTCAAATTGATGTAAACTTATGAATTTTGAGAAAGAGCATAATATATCAGAAAATTTGAGCTTGAACTTTTCCCATATCCAAAAAAACACCTTGCATAATAAACGAATATTCTATGTATTAAGGGAAATTCCTCATCATCTACATTGCTAGTGTTGATATCTTTTGAGAGTGACTGAAATGGATGATTTGTATTTCCATTTATTATCTATATTAAACTGCATACTTGCCGATATTTAAATTATATGAATATTTATATTAAATCAAAATATGATATAATAATTATTTTGATTAAATCCTATTTATATAAATTTAATAAATATATTAGAATAAGTATGTCAATGCACACATCAATCTGTTTTATCACTCCCCCTTTTATACGTGTAAGTGATTATACAAGCACATAGAAATGAAGACAGTACCTATTATGATATTTGTAAAAGAGTAAGATTCTTGAATTATGTCTATAAATAATGGCAACCACATAATTTATTGGTAAGATTTCTCAATTCGAATGTATGGTGTGAGCACGCATTTGTATCTAACCTTCATTTATTATAAGAATTAAACAAAGTACTCCACTTTCTCACCTTTAAAATAATGCAATCATGATTCATGAACAAACTATAATTTTTTATGGTATCTAGTATCTACCCTCTGAGTGCAAAAATAGTTTAATTGGTACATGCTAGACTTATACCTCTCTTTCGTTAAAATTAAATTAAAGACAAAAGATACTCTCATAGATTTAATCGCAAGGAAAGATGAAGAAAATCCTTTGAATATTATTATTATTATTACGATCGAATTTTCATTTGTTAGAACGTGCTAAATTCTTTATTTCTTATTCAAAAGCTAAACATATAAATATTAAAAATTGCAATTAAAATAAAAAAATATTAAGGCTAATGAAGTGTAGTGAACTAGTGATCCAAATATGCAATATTTCATAGAATGATATTGTCACTATGACTAGAGAAATGATTTTTGATACAATTTTATTTTTAATGACAAATAAATATATAAAAATAAATGAAAAGGAGAAATCTTCTACAAGAGTACAAACAATTACGGATCATGAGTCCAACAAGTAGTCAAGCCAAACAATAGCTTTCTCCCGATAAAACAAGAACGAAAACTAAAACAATATCAGAAAACTGATACAAATGAAAAGTTAAGATAAAACAAATAAAAGGGATGTAATATATGTCGAAGCATATATGTTTAGTTTCAATCAGCAGCACTATTCCGATGGATAAGATGTGGCACAGACTCGCCGCGTCGCTAAACTCTAAACCAGGCAGAGCTTTTAATTGGTATTGAGAGTGACCTGACCTATAATAATATGAGTAATATGGCCAATTGACCCCAATGATTTAATTTGATTTGATCCCCTTATTGGCATCAGCAAGCACTTCACTCCATCATGAAATCCACTAGTCTTATTATTTGAATCATACCATACCAGTGTTACATTATTATTGCTTAATAATAATAATAATAATAATGAAATAATTGAACTTACAATAAAATGATATAAAGAGAGGTATATCAGAAAATCATTTTCATTTTTGTTGAGTATGACGAGAAAGTCTTCTATGGTCATATCCCTAAATCAAAATGATTTAGACACACATTATTATTTGGGATTGTGGCCATAGTAAACTTTCTCGAGTATGACTTGTAGTTATTGTGGGGGACGAAGCATGCTACGATACAGTTTCGAGGTAATGGTGAAATCAAGACTGTAATACTTAAATACTCACAATGGAGGATCTTAGTAGGGAATAGGGCAGGTTGTGGTGCACCCAGTCTCAAAATATAATCTATATTATATATAAAGAAAGTATATTGTTTTGGGCTGATTTTTTCTCCTTTCAATTATACCCTTGAACAAATTTGACCATAAAAATGTTATTTTGTTGGTGTCCTTAAAAAAGATAATTTATATTATATCTGTTATAATTTTTTGAAAGATATTATATTTGTTATATTGTTGGCATGATTGAAAAAAATAAGTATAGTTTGTTATAATATGATAGTGCAAACTATATATTATCTATACCTATAATTTTAATCAAAATTTCATAAAAACTATTGTCCGTAATTTATACGCATTTAGCGCGGATAGACGGACACAGAGTAACCGTCTTAACGCTAGTATATATAATATACTTATTGTAGGACTCTTTTTTTCCCTACAAAACAAGGTTGCTTACCACTTGACCAATTATGGTCCAGTTAAATATTGTTGTATTTAAATAGTTTATTGTATTAATTCATACGTTTTTTTAAATTTATTTTGGCTCTTCCCCAAAATTATGAGAAGCTCCACCACTAAATACAAATTGTAAACCCTAATCTTACACTTATAGTACAAAGAAATAAGAGACATAAACAAAAATTGGCCGAACTTCGTAACCAAATATTTGTGTTGATTGTTTATGTTATTGTTTCTTTATTTACTTTTTTTGAACCTGAAACTCTGGCAGGTACTGAATCAGAACGTAAAACAGAGTACCAGAAACACAAAACAGAGTATGAAATCAAACGTTCAGAAGCAGAAATAAACAGGAAATAAAGTAAAAAACACATAGTATTTGTTAACCTAGTTCGGTGATAAACAACACCTACGTCTGGAGGATACCAATCCAGGAAGGAAATCCACTAAGAGAAATTAATTCAAAGACTCAGACACAGCCCCTGTTCCCAGCCTTATCACTTAATCTCCACCAGTCTAGACTTCTACCCAGGAACACCACATAGGTATAAGAACCCTACTTACTTCCCAATTACGTAACCACAACCCAGTACGTAACCACAACCCAGTGATTAACAGACTCTTCAAACAATTATGAAATACGAAGTTACACTTCAAGACATCAAAGACATCACTCGTACTTAAAAGCTTAGAGTGAATTACAACTCAAAACAACTAAACCAACTCAAACAGATGAGTGGTGTACACACAAAGCAACAGCTTACAAACTCAAAAACTCTAAAACTCTAAGACTCTAATTTCTGGTTTTTGATAATCAGTTTTCAATGGCAGCACGTCCTCCTTAAATAGTCTTCAGCAGCTCACATAATTCTGAACCAAATAATCTTCAATTGATACGATTCTGAAATACTTTAGAAGCTCAAAGAAGGAAACATATTTCTGAGATATATTTTGCAAAGATTCCTTTGAAAATATATTCATCAATAAAATAAACAAATCTGCACGCAAGATCTTCACAGGAAATATTCAACCTTCTGGAAACATCAGCCTTGATAAATCTTCAACAAATCTTCAAAAGATACGCAGCAAGAATTAACAAAAGGAACGCAGAAAAAACAGCTTCTGAAAGGCAGCTTCTGAAGGTCAACAGAAGTCAACGTCTGAACAGTGCGTCTGATGACCAGTTCAGCGTCTGATGAACAGTTCTACGTCTGAAAGCCAGTTCTGCGTCTGAAGGCCATTCCAGCTTCTGATGAACAGTAAATCCAGTTTTCAGCTTCTGAAGACTTAAATAGCTTCTGGAGACGCTTTGCTTGCACATTTTGATTTTACCAAACATTTAGCCAACCTTCAAATAACCAACAGAACCGAATCGTTGTTCTAAAAGTAATTTTCAAGGTGAACATTATCCCCATTCATGAACAATATTCATATTATATCCTTATCCATTTTGGGATTTTGACATAATATGAGAAGTCTTTTTTATCCACCAAAATGAATACTCACCTTTTTAAAAGCAATTACGTATACTATGAACTCTACATAAAATAAATGATGGCCATTCACCTAATTTTTTCTCTCAATAAAACAATGCAATTATTGCCACATGGAATCCATATTGTTCATGCATATACACACACAACAAATAAGAAAATCCATGGCCATACGTATTATTAATCCTATCACTAAAAGGAGCTCAAGTACGTGTGAGCTTGATGATGATATCAATTCTTACACGCTTCAAACTAAATCAAAAAAGTTTTTCTAATTAATTTTTTTATTTTAAATCTCTATGTGGAGGCCTATAAATACAATAGAGACACAACAGAAACAAATTCAAGTGTTCTAGTCTTTCTCTTTATACAACTATATTCCTAGTTTTTTAGTACAATAAATCATAATACCAATAGAGAGAAGAAGAAAAATGGAAGGAGATAGGTGTAGTACAAGTTTTTTTCAGAGATGCAAGCCTTACATAGCAATGATTTCTCTACAATTTGGTTTTGCTGGTATGAACATAATAACAAAGGTTTCACTCAACCGTGGAATGAGTCACTATGTGCTTGTTGTTTATAGACATGCTTTTGCTACTGCAGTTATTGCTCCATTTGCTATAGTTCTTGAAAGGTATCCATCATTCATTCTTAATGGGGAAAAATTCTTAAAGAAAATCATTAGCTTAATATTTGAATCATTTTCTCATCACGCTTTCTTTCTTGTCATTGGCAGGAAGATAAGGCCAAGGATTACACTTCTTATGTTTATGCAAATGTTCGTGTTGGGACTCCTCGGGTTAGTATTTTTCTCGCTCTAGAATTAAGGACTCAGATTCCCTACCGTCGAAATTTCCTACAAGCACTTCAGTCGGTATCTTGACCGTTATAGATATTGAATGGCTTACAACGTGATTTTGATAAATCAAAATTGTCTGGTCTAAAGCAACGGTTAAGATCACTGACGGCGAGGAATCCGCTAGTGTTTATTTTAAAAAATATATGCAATCCAAAAATGTTCTAAATTTTTTTATTGTTTTTATTAGGCCTGTGATTGATCAGAACCTATACTATGCTGGGTTGAAATTCACTTCCCCAACCTACTCATGTGCTATTAGTAATATTCTCCCAGCAATGACATTTGTCATGGCAGTTATTTTCAGGTATATATACACAATCAACTAATCAATAATGATAAAAATATCATATGTCTTCCTTTTCCTTTATATTCTTTTTATGTTTTGGTATTAAATGAACTAACTTGGTTTATTTGGAATGAATTAGGATGGAGAAATTGGACATGAAAAAATTAAGATGCCAAGTAAAGGTGATTGGAACTGTAATTACAGTTGCTGGGGCCATGTTGATGACATTATACAAAGGACAAGTTATTAATATATTGAGTTCTCAATACATGCATCATCCTAGAAATTATGAACCTGAAAACACTACTGATTCTGGTGAAAAAGATTGGGTTAAAGGTTCCATTTTGCTCATAATTGCTACTTTTGCTTGGGCTTCTTTCTTCATCCTGCAGGTATGTAACTGTTTATAAAATTAAGAAAGTGGAGGATAAAATTGAAATTATACATTATTTGAATATTGATTTTTTTTTTTTTGTGATTAATGCAGGCTGTGACATTAAGGAAATATTCAGCTCAGCTCTCACTCACAGCCATAGTGTGTTCCTTGGGCACACTTCAATCAATTGCTGTTACTTTTGTTATGGAGACCAAGCCTAATGTTTGGAGCATTGGTTGGGACATGAACCTATTAGCTGCAGCCTATGCTGTAAGTCTCTCCCCTGTTATCAAAGTTTTAACTTGCAGTCGCCGGTTGAATCACAATTTTTTATATTACAAAAATTAGTGACGGAAAAAAGAAAAAAGTTAGTAACAGATATAGAAAGACATTTCACGTTTTTCTCTTGAATTTTCCTAGTTAATTTGAGTTTTTTTAGTAGTGTAATGATCTGGTTCTGGTGACACTAAAAAAAAAATGATGTCGCGGCCAAGATCGCAGTCGATATTTCTTTTTTAACCCTATTTTTTATGCTTGTTGATGAATTTATTTATTGAGGGTATTAATGGATGTAAACTTTGGTGAGCAGGGTATAATATCATCAGGTCTTACCTACTATGTTCAAGGGATAGTCATGCAAAAGAAAGGGCCAGTTTTTGTCACTGCTTTCAGTCCTTTAATGATGATCATTGTGGCAATTATGGGCACTTTCATCCTTGCAGAAAAATTATATCTTGGAGGGTAAGTCCATGTTATATAATAAAGTTTTTTGTTATTATTTTGTAATTGAAGTGGCATTTATATAATTTTGGGGAAAAATAATTGGTGACAAATGTGAATAATGCAGCCACATTTTTTTTTTTGGTAATTGCGATGCTGATACATCTCAAACTTTAATGTTGCATCACAAGTGGACCACAAATAAAATTAAAACCTTGTTGAATCCAATGAACTATGAACATATCAATTTTAGTGAGAAAGAAACTTCACTTTCATGCGGTTTCTTCTCTATGCTTTCTATCATTTTCTTATCATAAAACCAAAAAAATAAAGCATTTAAAAGGAAATATCACAATTATAAAAAAGCACATAGGAACGGTGGTAAACACTTTGGTGTGATTATTAATTAATTAATTAAATTTGTGATTGCAGTGTTATTGGAGCTATTTTGATCGTAATAGGACTTTACTCAGTTCTATGGGGAAAAAGCAAAGAAAATAAAGAGATTGAAGCAGAGACAATAACTGAGGGAACGAAGTGTTGTGTAGAAAATGGAGTAATATTGGAAACAGTGATTGAAGGAGTTGAAGAAGCAAATGACATTGAAATGCAAAAGGGTGAAGCTACTAAAGTGTTGAGGGTAGCAATTATTAGTGTTCCAAAAGTTTAAATAGGAAGAGAAGAATAACAAAAAAGGGGCCGGGTCGTTCTAGCTCAGCATGGTGGAGAGAATTGATAGAAGGTTGAGGATTAATGAAATTGGTTACCGGAAACTATCATGTAAGTAGTTAGGAACTGAAGATATACATCGTTTTGGAGGGAAGAGTGGAGCCGTGGTAGGCGGTATAGTAGAAGACTATTTAAAAATTCGTTGGATAAGGAAGCTAACTAGAGTTGTGGATTTAAGGAAAATGAGAACGATTGATTTGTTTGGCAGACTATTCAGAATTGCATGCAGTCCAAATTCAATCTATTCTTGAGAGAGAGAGAGAAAACAACGAAGATAAAATTTGCATTGGAAGGCAGGGGTCAGAAGAATCCGTTCAACATCGTTTCAATGAACAAAGAAACTCATTTTTGGAGGAGAAATTTGTAACCTTATGGTTATACGTTTGGAAGGCAAGAAATTTATACGCTTTTCAAGATAAGACAACTACGGTCTTGCAAGTCGTTGAACAGATTAAAATATTGTCTTGAAATTGGTTACCATAAAAAAACACCCGGCTGCAATTACTCAATTTCTCAATGGGTTGCACAAATCCGCTGACTTGTGAATATTTATAAACATGTATATTAGAGATTTGGGCTAAAGTTCAAGAATTAGAACGATTTGGTGAGGTTCAAAATTCATGTTCTAGTGAATTATTTGCACACAATGTTTCTGCACAATTCTTAATCTGCTAAAGGTTGCAGCATTAGTAGCTTGTGGCAAGTGGTGAAAAGTGCAGCTTTGCGATGTAGTAAACAGAGATCATTAGATTTAATTTTGAATGAGGCACATCTCATATCTTTCATGTGCAAATTGGAAATGTGAAGGTTGTATATAATATAATTAGCAATGATTTTTCTTGCACTTCTTGTATTGAAGTGTGATTACTTATTATATTCCTTTTTCCCATTTAAAACAAACTCAATAGTGTTCAAAACCAATTTTAAAATCAAGGTTAACCCAGTGGATTTGTAGACCTAAATTAAACATTGAAATGGGACATTTTTTTCTTCTTGCATTTCATTTATAAGTAAAGTTTGGATACATGATGGGATGATAATGAAAATATGGAAACTAGCTAAGGATAAAACTTCTTTAAAAAAAAAAGTTAAGGATAAAACTACTCTAACTAAACTAACAATTTCATTGGCTTGTCTCCGAACGAACCTAACATGTGAGGTTACAAGATCAGAAGTTAATATTTGAAACTTTGATAAACCTGAAAAATGCATATACACCTTGATTAAATAAATGATGTTTAACTGAGAAATAATAAAATCAAATACACATATACATTAAAAATAAATTTTGATGCATGTTGACTATATTAATAATTTATAATTGTTATGCAATAAAGTATCAAATTCAATTCAATATGTTTTGTAATTGTATATCAAAATTGATTTCGAGTATATAACTAATAGTGGAAACAAAAATGTTATGGCAAATGTGAGTCATAAGCCCTACGTTGAAAAGAAAAAGTGATGTTAACAAATATACAAGTAAAAAGACCCATAAGCGAGTGAGACGAGCTTTGTCCCTACCATTGCGTTTGGTCCAAGTATTTGTTTTGGGGGACAATAGGGCCCCCGCACCGCTCCCACAGTACAACTCAGGGGTATATATATATATATATATATATATATATATATATATATATATATATATATATATATATATATGATTAGTTATTGTTCTAACACAAAAATTGATTGTGTAGTGATTATATTTTGTGGCTTAAAATATATTAGAATTCAGTGTTGCTATATCTATTTTTTTTTGGTACAAAAGAGGGCAAAGGCTGAAGAGAAAGAAAACTAAGGAATTAAACGGACGTTCCTAGGCATACAAGCCCCAAAAATATCATCAAACAAAAGACTCTGAAGCTCACTAGGGGGAGTCTCCAAAATATGAAAATCTAGAAAATCCATCGAAATACTGAAATTAGCAAGCCAATCTGCACTTCTGTTGCCTTCACGCCAAGTATGGGTAATTTTGACAGTCCAACTCAAACTCAAAAGCTTTCGAATTCGCCTGACCAAAGTAGGAGTCGTTCCGCTAAAATTGCAATTCAGTAATCATGTCGACCAATATCTTTGAGTCACTCTCCACTATAAGATGAGTGGTGTTCTCCCTCCACGCCATGTCCAAACCTAGGTACATGTCCCACATTTCAGCATGAAAAGCATCACACATTCCAATCTTCTTGAAATAGTCTTTGATCCATCTGCCATCAGAGTCCCGAAGAAGTCCTCCACACCCTGCAAGAGTACCAGATCCCTTCCAAGCACCATCACAATTAAGCTTAACCCAACCAATCGGAGGTCGCATCCAACCGATGTATATAATTTCCTTTTGATGAGGACTTTTATGCACCAGCTTTGTATTGTCTTCTATCTCTCTAGTAAACTTTCGAATTACTAGTGTTGGATTGCTTGGTCTTTGGAATCCTATTTCAAAAATAGATTTGTTTCGTCAATTCCACAAATACCAGCATGATGTCATGAAAGTAGTCTGCCAAGTAGCAGGATTATCTCCAATCCCTTTTTTGTTAAGGTTGTTAAAAATCCAATCCCTGCAATCAAAAGAGAAGAAATTATTTATATAATTAGACGGAACAGGTTTGAGCCATACCTGAGTGGCGTGAACACAATCACGAAGGACATGAATGACTGTTTCACCCTCTCTCGCACAACAAGGACAAGTAGGAGAGATACCAACCCCCCACTTGCTACGACGATAATTGGTAAGGATCCTTCCATGAGCATCCAACCAAATAAATGTTTGGATGTGATGGGGACCCTTCCAGCTCCATAAGGTCTTCCGATCACCTCCCACAACCAAAGAGGTCTCTTGCTGCAAATTGTAAGCACTTTGGACAGTAAACTGAAGAGTGTTAGTTCCACCCCATCCTACAGTATCTGGACCATCAAAATCAGAAGGGGTTGGGAGGGCTAAAATCTGGTTAACAATGTCCATATGCAAGTTATCCATCAAAAAATTTAGGTCCCAGTCACCAGAAGTATGCAGAACATCCCTAACTGAAATAGTAGTATCCACATATGATTGATTAGCATAAGAGAATAGATAAGTATTACTCGAGATCCACTTATCGAGCCAAAAGTTAGTACTTCTCCCATCCCCAAGTTGCCAAATAACACGACGCTTAAAATCATCCCAAATTCCTAGAATCTCTTTCCATAGAGGAGAGTTATAAGGTTGGGAGCTAATAGTGTTATTAAGATCAATATTTCTACCATACTTACTGTAAAGAACTCTACACCAGAGCTTATCTGGTTGCTTGATAAGATTCCATAGCATCTTAGGAAGACAACAAACATCCCACCTCACCAAATGAGCTTTACGACCCTGATCTGAGTCGCCCCACACAAAACCTCTTTGAATTTTTTCAATCTCATCACATATAGTTTTAGGGATCTTAGCATACTGCATGTGACAGTAAGGAATGGAGCTGATGACAGATTTTGAGAGGGTGATTCTACCTGCCAAGTTTAAACATTGTTGCTTCCAACCACTTAACTTGTTTTGAATTTTGTTAATAATATGATTGAAATGACCTCTTGAAGTTCTACCTGGTGCTATATTTGCCCCAAGATATTTACCCAAACTGTTAACCTGATTAATCCTCGTATGTTGAATAATATCTTCTCGAAGTTGGTTGTCAACATTCTTGGAAAAATACACCTGAGTTTTTTGTCTATTAATTTTTTGCCCAGAAGATTGGCAGAACATATCAAGGCAATGTAATACACAATGAGCCTGTTCAATTGAGGCCTCTGCAAAAAGAAGAAGATCATCAACAAAAAGTAAATGAGAAATCAAGGGACCATACCTGCCAGCACGCATAGGTTTCTAGTAATCAGCTTCCACCTGATCACCTATAATATGGGAGAGCCTTTCCATGCAAATGACAAATAAATAAAGGGAAAGAGGATCCCCTTGTCTAATACCTCTAGATGGATAAAAAGACTCGGTTTTATCGTCATTCCAAATTATTTTATAAGACGGAGTAGATATACATTGATGTATGATCTTGATAAGCTTAGGGGGAAACTTACACTCCTTTAGACACTCCTCCACAAAATTCCAATTAAGACGATCATAAGCTTTTTCTAAGTCAATTTTGATAGACATAAACGCCTTATTACCTTTCATTTTGGACATAGAATGCACCATCTCTTGAGCTACAATAATATTATGATGGATGCTACGACCTGGAATAAAACTAGATTGATAAGGGGAAATAATATTATCAAGCAAAGACTTAATCCTGTTAACAATAACTTTAGAAATTATTTTATAAATAACATTGCACAAAGAAATAGGTCTAAATTGAGAAACAAAATCAGGTTTATCAACTTTCGGTATCATAACAACCAATGTATTATTAATAGAAGAGATAAGAGAGGGATTTACCCAAACCTGACTAAAAAAGTGTCCCGAATGTTTCTCAAATAATTTCAGCCCGTTGCATTTTCCACTTTATTGAAATCATGGCTAATAAAATAGAAAAGGGCGAATCAGGGTAATATGGAAAACAACATCGTGATGTCATTCGTGATCTACTTCTTTGCTATAATAACTATCATTTCCCATTAAAATTTTACCAATACTACCATATTCGATGCTTCTTTAAAAAAACTACCATATTCAATGCTATTGTACCTAAAATACCCTTTCATTAATATTATTTTTTTACACGTTGTGAATTTTGTTCTTGAGAGGATGACACGTTGTAAAATTTATTAATGTTACCATTAATAAACACTCAATCTCTCTCCTTCAAAAAAAAAAAAAAACACTCAATCTCTTCATCTTATCCCAAACCTTTTTTTTTTTCTTTTGTCAATTATCCCAAACCAATTTAAAATCTATGTAATAAATTTGAGTCAACCACATGAGGACTGGCTCTTGTGTTTTTTCGTTTTAAATCCGATATCTCCACATATAACTTTAAAGATTAATTTTTAGGCAGGATATTTACGATGGAGTTTGTCCAAAATGTTCAGGGAGTGGCATTTGAATTTGACTAAGAAAAAAGGAACAATGTGATCTGATTAATTTTTGTTGTTATCCATTCAATATCAGACAATGAAATGAAAAACTGATCGTCAAATGGATTTCAACTTCCATGAGTGAAAATTCTCTAGTTTTGTGGGATTTCAACTTCACCTGTTTCTATCTTAACCTAAAAATAACCGGGTTAAGAGAGAAGGAAAGTATTTATCTATTAATGAAAACTTAAAGAGAGGTTATTGTCTATTTTAAAACTAGAAGGGATGTTTGTATCATTTGAAAAGAACTTAGGAGAGGTGAGTGTAATTTTCCCTAAAAAAAATGGAACGCTAAAGGAGGAAATTGACCCACCCATTTGACTTTCTTTCCTAATTAATTTTTTGATTAAATATATTTTTGGTCCGTATGAATATATCAACTTTTTATTTTAGTCCCTTTAAAATTTTTCTTCAACTTTTAGTCATATAAAATTTTCAATCACTGCTTTTGGTCCCTATTTTTAAGTTAATTTTTGTATTTTTTAATGAAATTATGCATAAACACGTAGAATATTGTAAAAATCTCTAAAAAAAAAATTTTAATTTTTTAACAAGACATAAATTAAATATGAATTTTTAACCACCAAAAATATAAAAATTCATATTTAATTCATGTTTTGTTAAAAAATTCAAATTTTTTTTGGAGAGATTCTTATAATATTATAAAACTTTCTGCAAAATTTTATTCAAAAATATGAATTCTACATATGAGTTTAATTTAAATGAGGGACCAAAAGTGAAGATGGATAACTTTTGGGGGACTAAAAGTTGAAGAAAAATTTTAGAGGGACTAAAATAAAAAGTTGAGATATTTATAGGGACCAAAAACATATTTAATACCATACTCTAAACATATTTATAGTTTACTTTAAACATATTTGTTACAATTTCTTTCCTAATTATTTTTTCTTTAGTAAAATAAAAATATGTGAATACTTCCATACCATACTCAAAAGTTTTATTGGATATGTACCAAAACATCAAACCATTTAATAAATTGCCAACAAAACTATTTGAGGGGTATAATGACATCTTTCAACTCCTTCGAAGCTCTTCTAGTTACCACAATGATAAAATTCTCGAAGAATTTTGTTTTTTTTAAATGTACACTCAAAACATAGTTCAAAGTCAGGACATCTGATTAAGTTAGAAGAAACTCTTAAATATTTCATCCAAACACTCTTGGTGGCTCTATTGCGTTTGATCCCTTCACAAAATATCAGTTATATAATTGGCTGATATTTTTCCACAAGCACATCCTAAAACGACAAAGCCTTTGATCGAACAAGCTTCTTCTATGGTGTTCCATGCACGAGAATTACAAGTACTTTCATTACAGTGTTCTCAATGAATAGAAAGCCTTAGCTTTCAAAGCATTTAATAAAGCGAATGCATTATAGAGTTGCAATAAAATTATGTAAAGACGGTGAATTATTCGTATTAAATTAGACAAAGAAAGACCATAAAGATACATATTTTAATAGTTGAATGATTTTGATTGTAAGGACTCCATATCAATGTGACACTTAACATTTAGATTGAGAATGATCTCTTTGACCAAGAAACTTTTGAAGAAATATGACTTCAGTGGGTTTCAATAATACACACTCTTTATTGCACAAATGGATATGTTTTAGCAACTTGAAAGAAAGTTACAATAAAAAGGCTTTCAAAGTAAAAAAGCTAAGTAACCTTACTACAAGGACTAGTGACAACTATATGAGGTTTTTTGTTTGTTTTATTTTTATGACATTCTCTATTGCTTCCACATAATGAAGCTAGTGTGGAGTGCAAAACAATGTGGGATACTTGACCCAAAAAAAAACAATGTGGGATAAAAAGTAGTATGTGAGAGCTTTGGTTGATTTTGAAAGATACAAACTTGTGTGCATGATGATTTGTTAGAATGATATACTTTTTATTGGGAGTCCCTTATGTTTTTTTTTTGGCTTATTTGGTCATTTGGTCCCCTAAATAATTTCCAGTTTTCATTTTGGTCTCATATCTCGAAAAATCAACATTTTGGTCCCCTTGTTTTTTCTCCGTTATTCAAAAAGGTCCCTGGCTGTTAACTTTAACCACAAATGTCTATGGTGGACCAACCTTAAGAGTGGTACACCATAGATCCTATTAATTAATTTAAGGCTAAAATGCACTTTTGACCCCCCAAGTTTCCAAAACTAGCGATTTTGGCCCCCCAAGTTTGAAAATCACACTTTTAACCCCCCAAGTTTCACCCCCTTTGCAAAAGCTAGGCCCCCCTTTAATTTTGACCGGTCAACACAGATGTGGCACGTTTTTTTTAAAAATAATTGACACCTATGATATTTTTAATCCACCTGGATATAAAATAATTACAATTATTTATAAAAATTACAAAACATAAAATAAAACAAATTGCATTCCTTCTTCTTCTTCAGTTTCCCTTAACAACAACAACTTCTTCATTTCTTTTTCTTAACCGGATTTCTTGTTCAACTTCGCCTGTGAAACATCAACCTCACCGAATTTCTTTTATTTCATCTTCAACTCAATATTCATCCTCAACAATCATAAATTTAGCCCAAAAATCCAACCTTCAACAAAGAAATTCATCCAATAAAATCAATGATTTTGACACAGTTACGATTGAGAATCACAAACAAGAACTCCTCCAAAAAAAATCATAAATCACTAGGAAGAGATGTTTATTCTGGAAATTTATGTACAAGTATATTTGATCTAAGACCACTGATTCGACGCCATTGGAAGTTAACACCAGCCCAGCACTACCACCGTCGCCAAAACCACCCTCTGTTCTCGACACAACCACAACCATATTCTCCACCTCCGGCTCCACCACACTCGTCAAACCCAGAAAGCTTGAAGGAGAAAGGGATCTTAGAAAAATGAATCCCTTTGTCTCCTCTCCTCCGTCTTCTCTTCCCACCAACATTCCTCCACTACACCTTCTTTAATGTTGTTGTTATGTTGAAGGAGGGGTTTTGTTTAAAGTTTTGAATTTCAGGATTATGAGTTCAGTTTTGGAGATGAAGATTGATTTGAAACTTTAGGTGAAGAACATGTTGAACATGATAGGAACAAGGGAGGAACACGATGAACAAAGGAGGAGATTTAGTGTTTTAATTTGTTTTTTATTTTAATTTTAAAGCAATTTTAATTTGTTTTAATTCCAAGTGGATTAAATTAGGCACAGCTGACATTTAATATTTTAAAAATATGTCCAAATAAGCATTGACCGGTCAAAATTAAAGGGGGGCCTAGCTTTTGCAAAGGGGGTGAAACTTGGGGGGTTAAAAGTGTGATTTTCAAACTTGGGGGGCCAAAATCGCTAGTTTTGGAAACTTGGGGGGTCAAAAGTGCATTTTAGCCTTAATTTAATTTAAACCGTTTGATCTTTTTTTAAAAGGAGAACCATTGGATTACGCATGTCTATGTTATCTTACGGCGAATCGACAACAGCTAATTAATTCTCCCTTTCTTCATCTTCTTCCCTCAACTTCTTCATCATCTTCACCAACATTCATAAAAAAAATCCAGAAAAAAATAAAAAACCCATAATTTTCCCTTTCTTCATCCATATTTTTTGTGCATTCCCTTTTCTTTCATTTCATTTTCCCTTCCCTTTTCTTCTTCTCTCCTGTTCCATTTCTTCCCTCTTCTGCTCTCCCGTTCCATTTCTTCCTCACTTTGAATCCAATCCCTTCACAATCTCGTCAAGTTTGAACCCGAAATCAAGATCTAAGATCGGCCTCCATTTACAATGTTCCACCAAGTCAAACTCATTTTTGCAACCGTGCCACCATTCCGTTTGGGAACTCGTTTCTGCAGCCATGTCATTACAAATTTCAGATCCCGCTTTCGAGTTTCTGCAATTAACTGATACCCCGTTTCTTTGTTGAACTTGTTTCTTGATAAGTGCTTAAAAGTAGTTATCTTTTGATATATTTTAAGGCACTTATGTTACTTGTTTTACAAGTTATCTTAGGATAAGCTCATATTTGTGGTTAAATGTTAAATTTATGATCCTATGTCTTACCCCATCTAATTATGCAGGAATTTCATACTTGGATCTGAATTGAGCAAAGAAATATGGAGTTTTGTTGAAGCCTCATCGCTACAAGCGCAAGCCTCATCGCTACAAGCGAGCATAGGCAGGGAAAATCAGGGCTTCATCGCTACAAGCGCATGATTGGTCGCTACAAGCGAGCTTAGGCAGGGAAATTGGAGAGTTCATCGCTACAAGCGATGAACCGGTCGCTTCAAGCGACCTTAGGCAGGAAGTTTTGAAGGATCCATCGCTATAGCGACAGATCTCGTCGCTGTAGCGACCAAGGGCGGTTTAATGCTATATGCTGACGTGGAGCTCCCCCATTGGCCAAGAAATCTGCTGTCGCTACAGCGACAGGCTCGTCGCTTGTAGCGAGCGTACAAAAACTCAGTTGTATAAAAGCTTTTTAGCTCATTTTTTCTATATTATCATCTGAATATCAGTTTTTATAACTTTGAGAGCTTAAGATCTTTAACTTCTAGAAAGAGAATAGGCATAAAAGGAGGCAAACTTCATAGAGCAAAAGGGATTCAAGTGAAGATTAAACTAAGCAACTTTGAGAAATCAAGTCTTAGCATTTTCTCCATCTTCCTTTCTACTTTTGCACTGTTGTCATGAGAATGAACAACTAATCTCCTTTGTTGGGATTATTAGGTAATCAATCACTCTTAGTTGTAAACCTTTGATATTTTAAATATATGATTCTAGCATTTTTATATACCATTGAATTTGTTCTTGTTTTCCATTCTTATATTTGATTTAAATGATATTGAAAAATACTTTTGAATCTAAGTTTAGAATAATATTCTATCAAAATAAGAAATTCTAGACATGGGATTTGGTTTTGATAATTACACAAAGTGTTGGATCGTAAAGCTTTCAAATCGTTTAATAGATTGAGAAATTGTCGATTAAACGATACGATCGATCTCACAATGTCATTTGGACACGAATGATGTTGTCGAGTGATACGTGATAATGTCGTATATAAGAAAAAGCTAGAATCCATATTTATGATCAATCGAATACAATCGACGTTTGATTGATGTACTTTAATCCTAACACTTTTTATGCCCTATTACTCTACGTTTTATTTATAAAGTTTTTAAAGTCGAGTAGTGTTAGTAAAGAAAAAGATGAAACCCTAACTTAAAATGATAATCGACGTTGAACGGTTTATGATATCGCAATAATCCCTGTGGAATCGATATAAAAATATACTTGCTTTTGTTAAACTCTATACCATTAACAAAATGGCGCCGTTGCCGGGGATTAACGCTTAGATATTATAATCATTGCAGCGTTAATTATTGTCTTAAGCAATTTTGCACAAAATTCTTTTATGTATATATCTATCATATTTTTTATCCATCTTGTTTGCTAATTCTTTTTGGTCAGATTGTTGAAACCCGTTTATGCGAGGTCAGATACCAGAAGACCAACTGCTTTTTGATTCTGAAATAGAGAGGACTGGTAGAAGAAATAACAGCAAGAATCGGAAGAAAAAGCAGCAGGCAAAGTAAAGGCACCAAGAGGGACCATCTGTTCCAATTCCTTCATTAATTCCAATTCAAGAGATACCAATGGCTGCTGCAGGAGACGGATCTGGAGGTTCAGGCGGTATTGGGATGCCTTGTCACAATAGCCCACGACGCTTGGCACAATTGGGAAAGACGCCACGGACAACAAAACAAACTGAGATGAAGACCGGTATCCTCCAAATACTATATGCTAAACCTTTCTCGGGTTTAGACCATGAGGATCCATTCCAACATCTTACAAAGTTTTATGAGATCGCCGGTACATTAGGAGAGACGGAGAATAATGAGGAGGCAATATTCATGAGGATGTTTCCTCATTCTTTGATTGGAAAGGCCAAGGAGTGGTACTTGGATCAGCCGCCAACAGTGATGACTAACTGGAACACTCTTGAGGAGAAATTCCTTGAGAGATTCTTTCCTCAGAATCGTTTTATGGAGGCTAAGACAACTATCGCCGTATTTTCTCAAGGCTCAAGTGAGACGTTATGTGAAGCTTGGGAGCGATTCAAGTCTATGCTTAGAAGATGCCCAAACCACGGGTTTGATGATTTGACACAAATTCATCTTTTCCGGAATGGGATGCAACAACAGTCAAAGCTACTACTTGATGCTGCTGTTGGTGGATCATTAATGGCCAAGAGTGCCGAAGATGCTATTGCTATCATTGAAAGAATGGCACTCAACGACCATCAAGCTCACCACAATATAAATTTGAGTCAAAGAAAAGCGGGAATATTGGACTTGGGGACGAATGACGCCATCCTTGCTCAAAACAAGTTGTTAACACAATAAGTGGAAGAATTGACTAGAAAGATGGCTAATCTTCCACAACAAATGAAGGATATTCAAAATGAACAAAGAAGACACCATCAAGTCGCATCATGCGAACTTTGTTCAGGCGAACACCCCACCGGATTTTGTCCATCGCCTACTGAAGAGGTAATTTATGTCGGCAATCAACAATGGCCGCAACAGTTTCAAGGTCAATACCAAGGTCATAACAACAATTTCCCAAGAGGGAACAATCCAAATTATGACCAAGGTTGGAGACAAGAAGCTGGACCATTTAACCGACAACCTTACCAAAATTTCAATTAATACCCTCCTCAACAAAACCGTCAACAAAACACCGATGAGACTTTAAACCAGTTTATGCAAATGTCAATGGCAAACCAGAAGAATACTGATGCTTCAATCAAAAACCTGGAAACCCAAGTAGGCCAGTTGGCACAACAGCTTGCTCAAGCCGCACAACAAGGCGGAACCTTTACCGCCAACACTCAAACCAACCCCAAAGACCATGCATCAACATCAAAATGACAATTAAGTCATTTTGATGAAGCTGACCTTGCATCAAGAGACAAAGATAATTGCAAGGCAATTGCTACGAGAAGTGGGAAGGTAGTTGGAAGGGGAATAGGAGACAACCTTGAGGTGGAGAGGAGAGTTGTTGAAAATGATGAGGAAGAACCAGATGAAGGAAGTGAGAAGGAAACAGAGGGAGATAATAATGAGGATGTAGTCGAAAAGAATAAGGAAGTAGTTGAAAATGAAAACATAGAGAAGAAGAAAGATGTGGTGAAGGAGAGGGGCAAGAATCAAGAAGTTGTGAAGAATGCACCAGCTCCACATCTACCATATCCAACTACTCCAGCCAGAAAGGATAAAGAAAGGCAGTTTGCAAGGTTCCTAGACATTTTCAAAAGATTACAAATCAACATTCCATTCTCGGAAGCCTTAGAGCAAATGCCAACATATGCCAAGTTCATGAAAGAGATTCTTTCCAAGAAGAGGAGGTATAATGAAGAAGAAACAATTCAGCTCGATGCTAATTGTAGTGCAATCATTCAGAGAACATTGCCAAGGAAGGAGAGAGATTCGGGTAAAGTTACATTACCGGTATCTATAGGCAATGTTAATGTCGGCAAAGCACTCATCGATCTAGGTTCAAGTATCAATCTAATCCCACTTTCCGTTGTCAAAAGGATTGGTGATTTGGTTGTGAAACGAACTAACTTGACGTTGCAATTGGCCGACAAATCTGTCACACGTCCGTTGGGAATAGCTGAAGATGTGTTGGTGAAAGTTGACAAATATTTCCCATCGACTTTGTAGTGATGGATATACCTAAGGATGATGATGTGCCACTAATTCTTGGAAGAACGTTTATGCAAACAGCAAGGATGATGATTGATCTTGACGGAGGTCTAATGAAAGTCCGTGTGGACGATGAAGAAGTCAATTTCAACATCAATGAAGCTATGAAGTATCCTAGTGATAAAGGTGCCTGTTTCAAGATGGATGCAACTGAAGAATTGATTGTTGATACAAGGGAACAGCTGCACAAAATGACACATCTTGAAAGAGTCTTGACGAATGCACTTAGTATCATAGGAGTGGAAGATGAGAAAGAGATAGAAGAATGTTTGAAGGAGCTGGATTCGTTGAAGGAAATTCCTCCTCACAAAGCTAAAATTGAGGAATTGACGAATGAAACCAAAGTTGAAGAAATGAAGCTGGAGATGAAGATTCTACCCTCACACTTGAAGTATGTATTTCTTGAAAAAGAGGGTAACAAATCGGTCATTATAAGTAGCTCCTTGTCAAACAATGAAGAAACCAAATTGGTTGAAGTTTTGAAGTCCAACAAAGAAGCAATAGGCTGGACACTATCCGACTTGAAAGGGATAAGTCCGTCCTATTGTATGCATAAGATCATGAGGGTAACAAACCGGTCATTATAAGTAGCTCCTTGTCAAACAATGAAGAAACCAAATTGGTTGAAGTTTTGAAGTCCAACAAAGAAGCAATAGGCTGGACACTATCCGACTTGAAAGGGATAAGTCCGTCCTATTGTATGCATAGGATCATGATGGAGGAAGATTACAAGCCGGTAGCACAACCTCAACGTCGGCTAAACCCAAATATGAAGGAAGTAGTCCGGAAAGAAGTGGTTAAACTACTTGAAGCCGGCATGATTTATCCGATCTCGGATAGTACTTGGGTTAGTCCGGTTCAAGTTGTCCCTAAGAAGGGAGGTATGACGGTAATCACAAATGAGAAGAATGAGCTCATACCGATAAGAACCGTCACCGGTTGGAGGATGTGTATAGATTACCGGAGGCTCAACAAAGCTACAAGGAAAGATCATTTTCCTCTACCATTCATGGATCAAATGCTAGAGAGACTGTCAGGACAAGCTTTTTATTGTTTCCTTGATGGATATTCGGGTTATAATCAGATTTCGGTGAATCCAGAAGATCACAAGAAGACAGCCTTTACTTGTCCATTTGGAGTTTTTGCATATCAACGCATGCCGTTTGGGTTATGTAACGCTCTAGCAACATTTCAACGATGCATGCAAGCCATCTTTGCTGATTTGATAGAGAAGAGCATTGAAGTGTTTATGGATGATTTTTCTGTCGTCCGTTCATCATTTGATTTGTGCTTGAAGAATCTGGGCACGGTACTGAAGCGGTGCAAGGAAACCAACTTGGTACTCAATTGGGAGAAGTGTCATTTCATGGTAACCGAGGGCATAGTCCTTGGTCACAAGATTTCGTCCAAGGGTATTGAAGTTGATAAAGCTAAAGTTGATGTGATAGGCAAGCTTCCACCACCAATCAATGTCAAAGGCATCCGAAGTTTTCTAGGCCATGCCGGATTCTATCGGAGGTTTATCAAAGACTTCTCAAAGATAGCAAAGCCATTGAGTAATTTGCTCAACAAAGATAAGTCTTTTGATTTTGACAATGATTGTTTTAATGCTTTTGAAAGTTTGAAAGATAGTTTGACATCCGCACCCATAATCACCGCACCAAATTGGAATTTTGATTTTGAACTCATGTGCGATGCAAGTGATTATGCGATTGGAGCGGTGTTAGGTCAACGCAAAAACAAAATTTTTCATGCTATACACTATGCAAGTAAAGTTTTAAATGATGCACAAATCAATTATGCTACCACTGAAAAAGAATTACTTGCTATTGTGTTCGCATTAGAAAAATTTCGTTCGTATCTCTTAGGTTCAAAAATTGTTATCTATATTGACCATGCAGCCATAAAGTACTTAATCACCAAACCCGACTCCAAGCCGAGACTCATCTGATGGATGTTGCTACTCCAAGAGTTTGATTTGGAGATTAAAGACAAAAAGAGGACTGAGAACCTGTGGCTGATCATCTGTCAAGATTGGTGAACGATGAGGTAACGAAGAACGAGAGGGAGATTCTTGAAGAGTTTCCAGATGAAAAGTTGCTTATGGTTCAAGAAAGACCATGGTTTGCTGACATGGCCAATTACAAAGCAACGGGGTTCATACCGGAAGATTACACATGGCAAATGAAGAAGAAGTTGATGAGAGATTCAACTCAATATGTATGGGATGACCCATATCTCTTCAAGATTGGAGCTGACCACCTTTTAAGGAGATGTGTTGCAATAGAAGAAGCTAAAGACATCATGTGGCATTGTCACAATTCGCCATATGGTGGGCATTACAATGGTGAAAGAACTGCTGCAAAGGTTCTTCAAGCAGGCTTCTATTGGCCCACTTTATTCAAAGACGCATATGAGCATGTGAAGAATTGCGAGAGTTGCCAGAAAACTGGAGGTATTTCAAAAAGGAATGAGATGCCTCTGCAAAGCATCCTAGAAGTCGAAGTTTTTGACTATTGGGGGATTGATTTTGTGGGGCCGTTTCCATCCTCCATGTCCAATGAATACATTTTGGTAGCCGTAGATTATGTGTCTAAGTGGGTAGAAGCAATCGCATCCCCAAAAGCCGATAGTAAAACGGTGGTCAAGTTTCTCAAAAGAAACATCTTTTCCCGTTTTGGAACTCCGAGAGTGCTTATAAGTGATGGAGGTTCTCACTTCTGCAATCAACAATTGGCAAAAACACTTGAGCACTACGGAGTCAAACACAAGGTAGCTTCACCATACCATCCGCAGACCAACGGTCAAGCCGAGGTATCCAACCGTGAAATCAAAAGGATACTTGAGAAGACCGTGTCATCATCGAGGAAGGATTGGTCAATGAAACTTGACGAAGCATTGTGGGCCTATAGGACCGCATACAAAGCTCCTACGGGTTTCACACCATTTCAGTTGGTGTATGGGAAAGCATGCCACTTGCCGGTCGAGTTGGAGCATAAAGCGTTTTGGGCGCTAAAGTTTTTGAACTTTGATCAAGAGCAAGCAGGGGAGAAGAGAAAGCTCCAAATGAACGAACTCGAAGAAATGCGTGACCAAGCGTATCAATCAAGCAAGCTCTATAAGGAAAAGGTCAAGAGGTATCATGACAAGAAGATCATGAAGAGGCAATTTAGGCCCGGTCAAATGGTGTTGCTGTTCAATGCAAGACTAAGGCTATTTCCGGGTAAATTGAAATCCAAGTGGTCCGGTCCGTTCATGATCAAAGAAGTCAAACCTTATGGAGCAGTGGAGCTAGAAGATCCTATCACTAAAGCAATGTGGACAGTGAATGGACAAAGACTGAAGCCATACTTTGGTGGTGAAGTTGTTCGGCACACGACAACAATTTCACTCATCAATTCATAAGCAAAAACGAAACAGGCGTCTATCTAATGACGTTAAACAAGAGCTTGTTGGGAGGCACCCCAATTTTGTAAGTATGTTGCTTTTTATTTAGTATTTTAGTTCTGTACATCCATTAGTGCATGTAGGGATAATGGCAATAGCTGAAATTTTAATTTTTCTGTTTACTGTCATGGTCGCTACAGCGACAGATTCCATCGCTATAGCGACGAGCTTCAGACTCTCCATCGCTATAGCGACAACTGGTCGCTTGTAGCGATGACTGTTCAGACTCTCAGTCGCTGTAGCGCCGTATGGTCGCTTGTAGTGATGAGCTTCAGACGCACCGTCGCTGTAGCGACAACTGGTCGCTTGTAGCGACAGAAGCAAAAACTGACATTTCAGTTACCAATGCCACTTTGAACCCTTTAACTCCCCCCCAACCACCCATTCACCTACCCTATCCGTTTTTCTTCCAAATTTCGCATACCCTAGCAACAGTAAACCATACCATTCCATTTTCAATTTATTTCTGCAATTTCATATTCCATTTCTGCATTTTTTTCGTTTTCTGCTGCACAATCCTTGCAAATCTACTTTATTCTGTTCCAACTTGCAAATCCTCACAATCCAGGTATGATTTCGTAACCCTCTGTTGTAATTTCTTAAGATTTTAACTTGTTGGGAAATGTTAAACTGTTTTTAAGAAATTTGCATTTAGGGTTTTCAATTTTAAAAATTAGGGTTTACTCATTTGCAATACCCATGATACTCTATAGTTTAGGCTGTTAAAAATGAACCAAAATCATCAAACAAACTAGCCTATCATCCTCTTTTTCCTGAAATTCGTATTTTGAAAAAACCCATTTTGTAAAAATTCAAAATAAAATTGGGTGTTTGATGATTAGGAAGTTTTGATGATTTTGATTCATTTGTTTTAGCTTTACCTTGGATTACGCATGCCACAAGTTGTTTAGATAGGAGAAAAATCAAGTTTTTGAAAATGGGTAGTTCTTGGCTACACATCGCTTGTAGCGCAGAACCCACCAACAATTTTTGGGCTTCCTCGCTACAAGCGACAATCCTGTCGCTGTAGCGACGAAGACCAGAATCAGTTTTATTTTTTCTTTATTTCTAATTCTGACTTGGATCCTACTTGTTTTGTCTGTTTAATGTTATTTTGTAGGAATGGCACCCAAAACATCTTCCAAAAGGCAACGCAACGTTGAAGGCTCGTCTTCAAGGCCAAAACCTCAACCATCCATACCCCACGACCCAAACCGCTTTCTTAGTCCGCGTAACCAGGAGCGTTACGCCGAGCTTAAAACCAGAAGAATTTGGGCGGAGAAAGAGTTCAAGATTGCTGAGGAAGGGAGGTATGCCGACATTGCTCATATGCTTAACGAAAGGAAGTGGGGAATCCTATGTAATCCTCCCAAGAAGCTCAACTATGACATAGTGCGAGAATTCTACGCCAACGCCATACCAGCAGACCCCTCTGACCCATTTACTTGGACTACATTTGTACGAGGGCGCACCATAGCTTTTGATAGACATTCCATCAACTCTTATTTGGGTAAGCCACTGGTTCTTTGTGATTCAGATGACCCATTAGAGTCGAAGGAGCTGTGTGCCTTCCACCAACATCAGGCACGGGGAAACTGGAACCATGAGTTGATCGCACATGCGATATTTCAAGAGGGGAAGACCTACGTTGTGAGCAAGGCCTCGGGAAAGCCTTTTAGAGCCTTAAGGGATGATATGACTACCCCAGCTCAGGTTATCCTAACCCTTATATTGTATAATATTAGGCCCAAATCCCACACTTCTTCCAATACTCTTGACGTCACACCCTTACTTCATTATATCCTCAGCAACCAGCAGGTTGATGTTGCGAGGATCATTGCTAATGAAATAAGGATCGTGGCTGAAAGTGGTATCCTGCCACCGGGTAAGCCAAAGTGCCCATTGCCTTTTCCTGGCCTGATCATGGGACTTTGTAGAAAAGCCAGGATCCACATGCCAAGTCAAGTTGACGAGGAAATAAAAAATCCTATTGATGATAGATACATCAATAGGTACTGCTCTTACAAGGCCACCCCCTCTTCTGCTGGTACTTCTTCTGCTGGACCCTCCTCTATACCACCTACTGCACCCCAAGCCCCAAGCCACCCTCAACTCCCAACCTTTCCACCTTTAGATTTTTCGAGTTGGGACCCATACCATATGACTGCATATTCTCACATTATGGCTCAGAATGAGTCAAACCATCGAGCCTTAACAACTATGCAGAGTCATATGCATGAGGCGGGCTACTCTACTTGGACTCCAGCTTACTTTCAGGAGCACATTGCATGGCCTGGGGACATGCCATTTTATTCTGGAGGGGCGAGTGCAGCTGCACCTGGTGATGATGCAGCTGGAGGTGATGATGATGACGACGATGATGACTCCTCTGAGGGCACTCGGAGCATTGACCATGAGGCTGCAGATCTGATGGATTCAGACTGAGATTTCTTTGCAAGCTGCAGCAGTTTCTTCTTTCTTTCATTTTACTTATTTCTGAACAATTTTATTATGCTTTGTACTATTTAACTTTGTTTATGTTTATGTACTTTGGATAATTTTACTTTGGTTATTATGTTTAGTATATTATGTTTAAATTCAAAATTTTGTTATTTATTTTTTAATTTTACCCAACAAATGAAAGTGAGATAATCAGAGATTCAAAAGCTAAGTGCTTGTTTGAAAGCAAAGCATTGAGCTATGAATCAGGTGAGTGATAATGATAGGAAGTAGTGATAAAAGCGCGCAGCTAAGGTACTCGTTTCTTGTTTTTCTAGGTATATTCTTGAATGTGAATGAGTCCTTTACACACAAATTTAATTTATTCAGTTTTACGCAAGCACATGTTTATGTTTAAATTTGATTTTCTTCTTATGAACATTAAATATGAATTATTAACTATGTGTGTCTATATATATAAATTATCCACAAATCCTATCTCAATTAGTAAAATTGTCAAAATTGTTAGGTCCAACTTTGTGATAGGGGTTCAAACCTCGATCCTTCCACTTATGTGTGAAAACTTCAATAGTTATTTGACACTTTATCTATCTAAAAAACAATTTATTACTATCACTACAAGAAATTTAGTATTTTGCGACACATGCTTTGCGACCCTTGCCATAAAACTGCCTCTGAATATACCTTTGCGACGGTTTCTGCGACACTTATGCCCAACTGCCGCAAGTTTTTGAGAAATTTGCGACCCTTACCCCAACAGCCGCAGGATTTTGAGAAATTTGCGACCCTTACCCCAACAGCCGCATGTTTTGAGTTATATCGTTGGCTATCCCAATTTATTCACTCCATCTCTGTCAAATTCAATCTCCCTGTTCCCAAATTTCACCCTCCAGCTCCCAAATTTCAAACCCTAAAACCTCCAATTTCAATTTCACTCAATCTCAAAATCTTCATCTCACCCTCAATCTCTTTCATTGTCTCTCACCTTCAATCTATGAAACCTAAAAAGCAATCTCCTCTCTCACACCCTCCGTTCTCCACCAGCCACGACGCCGTGCTTCTCCGACAACCACACCGTCGAGCCTTAATCACGTTCAACCGATAACCTTTGTCAAATCCTCCACTCATCTCTGAAAACCTTTCATTCTAGGGTTCCCACCTCCCTTTCCTTCCATTCCTCACGACCCACCTTTCTCAGAGCTACGGTTAGCCTTCGAACCTCAATAATCTTCAACTTTTCATTTTTCTTACTGGGTTGCGGCTTATTACTGCTCTACTTTACGATTTTCATATTGGGTTTCTGCTTAATAGTGCTCAAGTACATATTTTTCTTACTGGATCGATGCTTATTATTGCAATAGTTTTCATTTTTATTGCTGGGTCTATGTTTAATAATGCTCAAGTTTAGGTTTTTCTTGTTGGGTCTTTGCTTAATAATGTTTAAATGTAAAAATGTGATGTGGATTTAATTTTGTATTGTTCATTGAATGAATCTTGCTCTGTACATGAATATGTGTTGTGATTCTTCTAAGTTCTAACTTTATTTTTGTATTAATTTTGTTATGTTAATTAAATCGTGGCAAATGGGTTAAGTTATGAGAAAGAAGAGTTCTGTGCAAATGGGTTCTGTTAATATGCTTATTTTGTTCTGTTAATTGAATCGTGGCAAATGGGTTCCACCGTTGGGTTTCTCACTTCTTAGTTCTGTTAATTGATCATGGCATGTGTGTCAATCTGCAAGCTGCAACCTGAATCATTTGCCTTTTAATTTTGTTAATTGATCTTTGAACTCTATTAATGGGAAAGAAAGTAACTTAAATGTCCTTGCATGATTTTAGAAATAATTGATTTATGCAATTCAATTTTGGACTTCCAATCATTTGCACTTAGCATCAATTTTGGACTTCTAATCATGCATTATATTTTGTCCTGCGATCTTGTCATGGGTTGTATTATTTCTCTTTGTGGTCTCTTAAGTGAGTCGGATTTGAAGTATCGATTAACATGCTTGTATGTAAATATGAGTCCAAAATATGGGATAACAAATGCTCATCGCCCCCCTGCCACAAATTATTATTCGATAGTTTTCGTAATTTAGAGGGTTAAAGCTAGGAAAGTGGTAGATCCAATTCTCACATTTTACGCATACCATGCATGTCAAACATAGACGACGTAGGTGCACAATTTCAAATCAAACTTAGACGTTGTTCTTTTTTTTTTTGTTCACATATTTTTCTGTAATTTGCTGTTTTGGTCTGCTCAATTTTTTCTGGTTTTGTGCAGGTTTATTCTCTACGGTTTAGGCGTTATTTTGTTAGTTACGGGTCTGGTTTTGCAGACATTAATGCATTTTTTTTGCTCAACTGTTGTGATGGTTATGTAGCTATTAGTATTGTGTTTGTACCTTTCTTTGAGCTTGTTAATTTGGCTCGAGTTTAGTTTCATGAGAAAGTATCAAAAGCAGAAAGCAGTCTTCCATGATTCTAAGACATGTATTAGAAAAGTGATGTAGACTTTAGTTTTAGTTAGCATGAACATAAATGGAAAGTAGCTATAGCAGTAGTGAGCTTGTTACCTGTGTTTTTCGACAAGAGGAATTTGACGCAGTTACTGAGGTTTGTTTGAACACGTGGAAGAAGATGGGATTTTTAGTCGACAGAATCGAGACATCCAGAGCTAGTCGAGACACACATCGACGAAACGAAAGGTTAGTTATGCTTCGGAAGGTCTTTTTTATCGAATTGAAGATCACAACTGTCGAAGGCACAAGATTTGAATTTCAAATAGGTTGTTTTTCTCTGTTAATTAGCGTTATTGACGGTTAGAAGTATGGATAGGATTGTACAATTATTTTCCTTAGTATAAATAAGAGTTTTCCATGAGGAAAACGGAGTCACAAAATCATTATACATAACTTCTATGCACTCGAAGTATCCAAGTCACAGTGAGAAAAGAGTTACGAATCATGTATGATCCTTGTGAACAACCTTTATTTACAATCAATGCAATTTACTTTCCTTTAAGTTAATTTTCTGCAATTTACTTTTATACTGCAATTCCTTGTCGAAGAGTTCAAGCAACCGAACTTGGAGATTTCCTGCTTCTTATTCTTATTCGAAACATACAAGAATATTCATAGAAATGCAAAGATATTTGAACCAACTTGACACACAATGGCCTGAGATTACTGGTTGATCTCGCAAGTAATAAACCTATAACCAGCGGTTGTTTACCAAAAACCAGGGTAAACAAATTGGCACGCCCGGTGGGACCCTGTGTGTCTAAAATTTCTTTTTGTTTGTTCTTTGAATAAATCTTGTGATTTTACGTCGCATGCGATTGAGAGGAGGCAAGCGTCTTCCTGAAATGGGCCGTCCAAATTCAACGACCGCTCCCTCATCCAGCACTCAAGTCGGTGCACAAACTTCACAAGAAATACTTGTTAGTAGCCAAACCTAGTCGAACATGACTAGTGTAACAGATTCTATGCCGTCATCATCGTCGATACCAACATCGACCGGGCCTGCAGTTGTCGAATCCGTCATTCCATCGACGGAAATGAGCCCGCCGGTCTCCAGGCCGTGGATACAACAGTTAGATAGAAATACTTTGGCAGGGACTTTTGGTGCCTCAATGCCACAGTTTTCCCTCACATCGACAATAAGAGATCCACCTTATGGCATGCCAACAACTTTAATGGCAGGTCTTGGGACGAATGCGTCTGTATTCGCAATAACGCGAATACTGTGTTGTCACTAGTCCATGGGTATGAAATGAGTATCCCTGGTTGAAACGCCCTTTTGGCATTGACTAATACGTCTGTGGTGTCGATTAGACAACAAATGGACGATAGTAACCATAAAATGGTTAATATGTTAACTCAGCAGATCGGAACGGTGTTTAATCCCATGATCCAGGCTACTAACCAAATGTTGGCCGTTCAAATGGAGAGAATTGCCAATTTCTTCAACCCGGTTCAACCACCTAACCCTGGACCGCTTCGAATTGGCGGAAGAGGAGATAATGTGGCAAATCAGGGACCACAACAGGTGCCCCAAGCGGTTGAAGAACCAATTGTGGGGGCAGCACAACAAGCCCATGAAGTCGTTTTGGTGAATAGAAACCAAAATGCAGACGAAGTGATTAGACAGGTTCGACAGAATAACCTTGGAGGGCAAGAAAATATAGCCCATCTCGTCGAAACAATTCTAGTCCAAAATGGCCTTAATGTAGGTTTGCGCAGACCGAATTTTGTTTCGGCTTTATCTGAGTATGTCTTGCAAACTGAACTTCCTAGGGGATGGAAGGTCCCCAAATTCACAAAGTTTGCCGGAGAAACTAATGAATCAACTGTCGAACATGTTGCCCATTATTTGACGGAGGCCGGGGACATTGCAAATAATGAAAATTTGAGAATGAAATATTTCCCCAACTTTTTGACAAAGAACGCTTTCACATGGTTCACCACTCTTGTTGATGCAGTATTTCAAACAACAAAAGTAAGTATTTTCAATTATCGTCTCCACAGGGATTGGTGCGTTACTTCGAACCGTTCAACAATCGGTATTGTTTTGAGTTAAGGGTTTGTACTATTGGTTTCATAAAATGACGGAATGTAAATGCGGGAATTAAAACGACAAGTAATAGGGAATAAAAGCGTTGAGATTAGAGTTCATCAATATTGCAAAGAATATAATTCATGAATCATGCATATGAATTTAGCGTTTTAGCATAAATATCACGTATCGCTCGACAATATCATTGATTTCCCAAATGACATCGTGAAATCGATCGTATCGTTTAATCGACGATTTCCCAATCAATCAAACGATCCGAAAGCATTACGATCCGAAACTTTGTGCGATTATCAAAACCCAAATCCATTTCTAGATTTTCTTATTTTGATAGAAGATTATTCTTAAACATAGATTCAAAAGTATTTGTCAATATCATTTGAATCAAGCATTAGAGTGAAAAGCAAGAATAACTTCATAAACACATAATTTGCCAAAATCATATATTCACATAATCATATATTACATCAAAGCTAGAAAGAATACCTCTAATCCCAACAAAGGGATGTTAGTTGCTCATTTTCATGACAACTATACAAAAGATAAGAGAAAAGATGAAGATCATAACCCAAAGTCTTGATTTCCCAAAGCCCTTGATTGATTTCCACAAATTCAATCCTTTTGCTCCTTGAAGATCATTACTTCTAGCCCTATTTACTAAGTCCTAAACTACTACTAAAGCAATCCTAACAATTGGAAGTAAAAGTTCTCAAAGTTCTCCAACTGATTGCCCAGAAAAATGAGCTAAAAAGCTTTTATAAAACTGAAACTTTGCACGCTCGCTACAAGCGATGAGCTGGTTGCTTGTAGCGATGAAGTCTGTTGGCCAATGGGAATCCTCCACGTCAGCATGGAGCCTTAAACCGCCCTTGGTCGCTTGAAGCGACCGGTCCATCGCTTGTAGCGATGGACTCTCCAATTTCCCTGCCTAGGCTCGCTTGAAGCGTGGCAACTGGCGCTTGAAGCGATGAAGTCTTCAAATTCCCTGCCTATCCTCGCTTGTAGCGAGGAAGTGCGCGCTTGAAGCGATGGCTTTGATAAAAACTTCATAAACCCTTTGCTCAGCATGATCAAGCATAAATTTCCTGCAATAATAACATGGGGTAAGACATAGGATAACAAATATAGCATTTGAACCATAAATATGAGCTTATCCTAAGATAACTTGTAAAATAAGTTACATAAGTGCCTTAATTAAATGTGCTTTTTATCCACTTTCTGGCACTTATCAACTCTCCCCCCTCATTCAATACATAATTGGAATCAATTGGATAGGGTATTCCATGAACAGTTTTACATGGGTCAATCTAAGATAAGTTTAAAGGAATTGGCTAGTGTTAGGCGGAAAACGCCTGAATCTGTTGATGATTATCTCAATAGATTTAGACTGTTGAAAGCGAGGTGCTTTACCCAAGTGCCCGAGCATGAGTTAGTCGAAATGGCCGCTGGACGCCTAGACTACTCTGTCCGGAAGAAATTGGACACTCAACACATGAGAGATATGGCCCAATTGGCCGATAGGGTTCGACAAGTAGAAAGGTTAAAAGCCAAAAAGGCTAGGTCTAATAGGTTCCACAAAAAATTGAAAGTTGCGTATGTCGATGATATCGGCAGCGACCAAGAATTTGACGTCGAATATGCTTCCATCGAAGAAAACGATGTTAACGTGGCTAAACTGAAACCTAGACCTCCATACGTTTGTAAATTGTTGAAACCATCAGACGGAAAAACACCCGTCGAACCAAAAAATGATAAGTTTGTTGCGAAATCATATACTTTTGACGTTACTAAATGTGACGAAAGTTTTGACTTGTTAGTCTCTGATGGTCAAATTGTGGTGCCTAAGGGTTTAAAATTGCCACCAATAGACCAGAGAAAGAAAAGAGGATTTTGCAAGTTTCACAATTTTTTGGGTCATAATACTTCCCGTTGTGTTCTTTTTAGGGATCTGGTGCAGAAAGCACTCAACGAGGGGAGATTGAAATTTGATGACAAGTCGAAATCACCAATGCAGGTAGATGCCGATCCTCTCCCAATCACCGACGCAATGTATGCCGAGCCGGTAGATGTAAGTGTTGTCGAGGTTATGGAAGAGATGCAGGGGGAAAGTTCCAACAACCCCAAACAAGGCACTAAAAGCCTCATGATGGCGCCTGAAATGATCACTGAAGGTCAGTACAAGAAACAATTGAAGGTTGTGTACCCTGATGCTGAAGAGGGCCTAGTTGCTTTTTTGAATCGCTGCAAAATCACTAATTCAGAGGTTACTATTTGTCCAAAATGCAGTTCAGTGTTCGACAAAAAAGCAGCAAGGAGCCTCGAGGCAAAGCAGTTTGTGTCAAAGAGGAAGGGAAAGTGGGTCGACAACAGTCCTAAGTTCAAATTCAATCAAAGGGGGGTCCCATATAGGGTGGTGCCTCCAGTGAAGACATATGTCCCATCCTCAGAAACTCGTGGGTAAATGGGTCCATTCTAATGGAAAAAATTTGGGTCGTCGTTCGACTAATTCAACAAATGGAAAGATCCATCATGTCGACAACAGGTACTCCTACAGGAATGGATACAAAGGAAAAAACCCTATGACAAAGACTCAATGGAGTAGATTCCAGCGTCAGAAGAAGATTGCTGCAACTGATGTTGCTGAGAGTTCTGCGAAAAGAAATCAACTGGTGATCACCATGTTAGGAAGCCAGCAACAGAGAGACTTTTTCCCCCACTGCCTCCTGTCAAAGAAAATCTTCCTGCTGAAGATGAAGAAATGGGATCAAATTTTTCTGATTCCGAACCAGATTTTGATGTGATATGCAACGTCGTTTCGATTCTACCAATCGAATATGATGTAGTCTCAGAAATCAGTGAGGGAGAAGAAGATTTTACAGAGGAAATGGCTGAACATAAACCAGTTTGTTATTATGTGATGAATAACGGCTGTGTCAAAGAGCAACAAGCCATGTTCTAGAGGCCTAGCCGAGATATGAGAAGTCATCTTAAACCTCTTTTCGTCCAGGCCAAGGTGAATATCATTGGGATAAACAAAGTCCTAGTGGATGGCGGCGCAACAGTAAATTTGATGTCGTTATGCTTGCTAAAAAAGATCAGAAAGAAAGAATCCGACCTAACGTCCCATAACGTGGTCCTCTCAAACTACGAGGGAAAATTTGGCCATTCTTATGGGGCAATTGAAGTTGAATTAATTGTCGGAAGTGTCAAAAGGTCAACATTGTTCTTGGTAATCCCATCCAAAGCCAATTACAATCTGTTCCTTGGCTGAGAATGGATACATGGTGTCGGGCAGTCCCGTCGACTATGCACCAGAGGATTTCAATCTGGAGGGAAGACGGAGTGTTGGAGAATATTGAGGCCGATCAAAGCTATTTCGGGGCTGAAGTCGACCATATAAACAAAAGGACCTTTGACAAACATGTTGGATATTTGGTTGTTGGCTTCATGTTTGCTAAAATCAAATATACAAGCAAGATGTGCGTCTTCAGAAGCTAGACCTCAGAAGCTGAACTTCAGAAGCTGGACCTCAGAAGCACTGTTCAGAAGTTGAACCTTCAGAAGCACTGTTCAGAAGCTGAACCTTCAGAAGCACTGTTCAGAAGCTGAACCTTCAGAAGCACTGTTCAGAAGCAACCTTCAGAAGCTGAATGTTCAGACGCAGAAGCAACCTTCAGAAGCTGAATGTTCAGACGTAGAACTTCAGACGCAGATCTTCAGAAGCACTTCTTCAGAAGTACCTTCAGAAGCTGGTCTACTATACTCCTGATTTCATTTGAAGATTTCATGTTACTTGTTCTCCAAGCTGCGTATGTTTCCAGAAGGAAGATATTTTTGCAAGATTTATTTTCTCAGATTGGATATTTTTATTTGTGTGAATATATTTTCAAAGGGCTCTTTGGAAAATATATTTCTGAAGAATATTTGCTTCAATATATTTCTGAAAAGAATAATTGATACAAATATGTGTTTTAGCATGAAGAAAGATTTGATTGTGGAATATATTTCTAAAGAAGAATTTTGGAAATATATCTTTGAAAAATATTTGGATCAAATATTTGTTGCTGCTGAAGGCTATATATAGAGGACGCCTCTTTGAAGAAAATCAACTCAACTCAAGCTATCATTGATAGAGTATTCTTAGGTTTTGAGTCTGTTAATTGTTGAGCCGTGTGCTCTGTTTTGTATACCACTCTATTGCTGCTATTGAATATCAAAAGCTTAGAGTTGGTTTGTTTTAGTCGAGTTGTAATTGTAGATCACTTGAAGCTTTTAAGCAAAAGTGACTTTTGTGTATTTGGAGTGTGTCTCCTACGTTGTTTGTTTTTGAGTTTAAGATCATTGGGGCAGTGATTGATTGAGGGGAAGTGAGATGGAATCTCAGGTCTAGGAGTTCCTAGGTTGAAGTCAATACGGGTAGTTTCTAGGTGATAAGTTGTAAACTGGGAGTTTGCTGAGAACTTAGAACTAGGACTACGCTAGTGGATTTCCTTCCTGGCTTGGTAGCCTCCAGACGTAGGTGTGTTTGTCACCGAACTGGGTTAACAAATATCTTGTGCCTTTTACTTTCAGTCTGTTATTTCCTTCTCTGTTATTGTTCCTGTGTTATACTCTGTTTTACGTTCAGCATCAGGACTTGCCAGAATTTCAATTGGTATCAGAGCAGGCACCCTGCCTGTTTTAGGGTGAGCTCCAGGGAAGTTTTTTTTTCTGGCAGAATGGATAAGGAAGTTGTTCAATGTGAAATAGATACTGAAGAAAGCATCTTAGATGCAAGTGTGCTTAGGCAATTCAATAAAGTTTTGAAGAGATTGGACAGAAAGCCAAGACCTAATGTAAAAAACATGAGGTTCAACATCAGTAAGCAACACAATGACATGAAGAAGACAAGATCTGATGATAAAGTTAAGGCTTCAGAAGCACCATCAGGTTCTGAAGCACCATCTGATACTGAATCCAGTGGTGAAAAATTGTCTTATGAAGAACTGGATAACTCTTACAGAGATCTGTATACTAGGAGTGAGGAAGTGTGCAAGCAGCTGGAAAATCAGAAGAAGACTATCAGTCAACTGCATGCTGAAAGAAGTGACCACTTAGCAAAAATTTCTGATCTCAATGATGAGGTAACCCAACTGAACTCTCAACTTGAACACATGAAGAAGCAAGTCAGAATGATGAACACTGGTACTGATATGCTAGAAGAGATATTGGAGAGTCAGAACCAAGGGAAACCAAAAGGAATAGGGTTTGATGATAGGACCTTGAACAACAAACAGCAAAAACCAGCTAAAAGGTTCATTGCAGCTGTTGGAACATATGATCCAATGATGAGCAAACCTAAGTTGGAACATCAGAACAAACCTCAGGGATCTAAGAGCAAGAGGGCATCTCGTCCTTGGATATGTCATTACTGTGGTAAAAAGGGGCACATAAAGTCATTCTGTTTCAAGCTGTATGGATACCCCAAGCACTTTCAACAAAGAAAAGTGGAACCCATTGTAAACAAAATCAATGTCAAGAAGGAATGGAGACCCAAACTCAAGATTGTTGAAAGCAGCAAAGGTCCAAATATTAGAATCTAAAAGGATCATCCTAAGGACCTGATCATAGGGAATCTGAATGAAGAAACTACCAACAGATCCAGAGATGTGAGTTGCAATTCTTTTTGTGATTCTAAAATTAAACCAAAGAACATTAAAGAAGCCTTGACTAATGAGTTCTTGATAAATTCTATGCAAGAGGAGCTTGGTCAGTTGAAGAAGTATGAAGGTTTGAAATTGGCTTCTAGACCTAAAGGGGTGAATGCCATTGGTACTAAAAGGGTCTATAAGAGTAAGTATGTTGTAGGTGGTAATGTAACTAGGGACAAGACCTTACTTGTGAAGAATGATCTCAATTGTGCCAAGAGTAGAATGAAGAATTTTGCTCTTATGAATGCAAGACACAAGAGAACATCTGATGCAACACATGTGAAGATAATCAAAGATGATAATTTTAATGTTGAAATCGATGTTGATAATGTTAATGTTCAGAAGCTGGACCTCAGAAGAACTTCAGAAGCTGAACGTCTTCAGAAGCTGGACCTCAGAAGCACTGTTCAGAAGCTGGACCTCAGAAGCAGTGTTCAGAAGCTGAACCTTCAGAAGCACTGTTCAAAAGCTGAACCTTCAGAGGCACTGTTCAGAAGCAACCTTCAGAAGCTGAATGTTCAGACGCAGAACTTCAGACGCAGAAGCAACCTTCAGAAGCTGAATGTTTAGACACATAACTTCAGACGCAGACCTTCAGAAGCACTTCTTCAGATTAATCATTGGGGCAGTGATTGATTAAGGGGCAGTAAGATGGGATCTCAGGTCTAGGAGTTCCTAGGTTGAAGTCAATACGGGTAGTTGCTAGGTGATAAGTTGTAAACTAGGAGTAGTTGAGAACTTAGAACTAGGACTACGCTAGTGGATTTCCTTCCTGGCTTGGTAGCCTCCAGACGTAGGTGTGTTTGTCACCGAACTGGGTTAACAAATATCCTGTGCCTTTTACTTTCAGTTTGTTATTTCCTTCTCTGTTATTGTTCCTATGTTATACTCTGTTTTACGTTCAGCATCAAGACTTGCCAGAATTTCAAAACATTTGGCATATATTTTGCCATGTCGATCCTCAGATTTTGGTCTAGTAAGACCAGAGCTTGTGAAGAGTTCAGTTAAGCTCCACCCATACCATGGTCTTTTTTGGGAAAGGGAGCTAGTCGAAGACGGAGTGTCTTCAGAGGACGAAGCCCCACCAACTGGGTGGGATGTCAAACAGTAATCATGTCTATTCCCGGTGCATGGGAGAGAATTACGGCCTATGTGGCCGAAAATAAACAAAATGCGGCTTTGGAAGCTGTCATGCAACAAAATGAAGCTGATCAGGAGAGCAAAATGCTCGAAGACCAGAGTTTAGATTGCATTTATGATGAGGAGCCCTTAGGTTTCGAAAAAGACCCAATGGGTCCTGCTAAGAAAATTGTAGCATAAGACCCTCTGGAAGAAGTTGACCTGGGAGATGGCGTTGTGAAAAAGCCAACTTATATCAGCGCCAAGATTGACGAGGCGTTCAGGGTCCGAATCATTAAACTTTTAGAAGAGTATAAGGACTGTTTTGCTTGGGACTATAACGAAATGCCAGGTCTAAATCGAGACGTAGTGGAACTAAAACTGCCAATCTGACCAGGGAAAAGTGAAGCAAACTCCAAGGAGATTTGCACCTCAGGTCCTGTCGAAGATTAAAGAAGAAATTGTAAGGCTCCTACGAAGCAAGTTCATCAGAACAACAAGGTACGTCGAATGGTTGGCTAACATAGTCCCCGTAGTGAAAAAGAATGGAACTCTTAGGGTCTGCATAGATTTTAGAGATTTGAACAACGCTACGCCAAAAGATGAATACCCTATGTCGGTAGCAGAAATGTTAGTAGATTCGGCAGCAGGTTTTGATTATTTGAGCATGCTAGACGGCTATTCTGGTTATAATCAGATCTTCATCGCCGAAGAAGATGTGTCAAAGACAGTCTTTAGGTTCCCTGGGGCTATAGGCGTATATGAATGGATAGTTATGTCATTCGGGTTGAAGAACGCTTGCGCTACATACCAAAGAGCAATGAATTCTATGTTCCATGATTTCATAGAAAGGTTCATGCAAGTGTACATAGATGATATTGTAGTGAAGTCTTCAACACAAAATAGCCATTTAGACCATCTTCAACAAAGTTTTTCTTTCTTCATTGGCATTCCTCAGGTCGAAAGATCCACTGCCAAGGCTATCATAAAGAGCACCTAGGATGAGTCGGCTCAAGCTAACATCCTTACCTTCATGTATTTGAATGGCGAGTTTAATGTACATCTTTGCCATTTGCAACGACGGGGTGCAGAAAACGAAGAGAGATAGCCAAAGGGACAGAAACGCAACGTGCTCTATATCAGAAACCTCATCGCTATTGGTGTCATAATGGTCTTTGATGTAAGACGAGAAGGCAGCTCCTCGGAAGTTGAAATCAAAATCTGTCGAAACAGCGCTGGGGTCGAAAGTTTAGCCAGTAGGCTTTAAACCGGTAATTGCGGCTACATCTAGGAGTGTGGGGGTTAACATGCAACATTTGTGTTGGAGACTATTTGTCGAATGATCCCAAAAATGCAGCGCTGCAATTAGCATGTTAGATTGATATTTTGGCCCAAGTCTGGACAGTTGGATGTGGTCAAAGATACCATATGATTTCCAGAAATATCTCTTCTTCGACTCAACTTTGTTCAACCATTTCAAGTAAATGTTGCTCCCAACATGAGGCGCAGACCTGAATACCCTAGTTGGTGTGTCTATGAAGTTCATAAAGTATGGTCCCTTCAGGAAAACCCTAGGGGTAAATTGGTAATAGGTGGGAAAAATCTCTTTGATTTGTTCGTTATCCTCTCGATCTCTGGGTAATGGGCCTAAAAATGCTAAGGGACCTGAATATACATGAGAATCAGGGCAAGGAATCATTACCTGAGATTTCCAAATTTGGACTTACTCATCCTTCAGGTCAGGTCCAGGAATGAATTTGAAATTCCCTGGCTGAAGTTGAACAGAGAAATTCGCCGTAACAGCAGTATCAAACGGTTGAGTTTTGGATGAGGACGCCATTGTTGTTCTTCAAAGCTTTCCGGTTGTGGTTTGCAAAGAAAAAGGAGAAACAGATGATGTTCAAAGATAAGGAGAAAAAGGATAACTTCTTGTTTGTTTTAACAATCAATTTGGAAAGATGTGTAAAAAGAGTTAAGAGAGTACTTTTTGTATTCCCAAGGTATAACTTTATACTTCTTTTCACTTTAAAAGTTGACAGATGGCAACATCTTGAATTGGCAATTAAAAATGTGGTTTTTGGGCGTTACCTAGTCCAAAACGTGGTCCATTGGCTTTTGAGGAAGTGGCGCCATAGACTTGTTTCAAATAAAGAGAAAATCATTGTTTCAGTTTCTTTAGAGTCGAAACATGTGATTTTTCATTCGACACGTAAGTTTACGGTGTCGAAGTTTCGTTGTTCAAATTGAATCCAGAAATGGAAAGCAGCGGTAAGAGATAAAAAAGGCATTAGATTGCATTAAAAGTCGAAGCCAAGAGTAAGGCATATTACACCAAAGATGTCGAAGCATATTGACATCGAAGATATTGTTCGACATCTAAAGTACATCAAAATGGCTTCGAAGCCCTAAAAAAAAAAAGAAGAAAAGAGGGCCATATCCTAAAAGCCCAAAGAACCTAGAAACCTTCATTCTCCAAGAAGCGAAATTCATGCAGAAACCACTTAACTTCTAAGTCGAGACGACAGTAGAAGCAAAGTTCAATCCTGGAGTATTCATCGTCTGAACCAGGTAAGGGCCAGAAAATCCCAGATCTTCTCCCATGTCATTTACATGTCCCTGAAGCTGTGCAGGTGAATTGAATAACCAAGCCTGAAGGTAGAGGCCTAATACCACAATGAGGTCTGTAGGGCAAAAAGTAGGGGAAACCTGGTCCTCCGCAAGTAGACCTCCTACATTCCGCTAGCATTCGACGATCGAAGAAATCTTTGAAAGTGGGAAAGACTTCCTCTATTGAAAATCCATCTTTTGAAAGGATTTTTAGTATCATCAGCAAGTATTTTGCCCCTTCCACGCCATGGGAAGCTGCTTTGCGCAAGATACGGTGAATGCCATTCAAGTTGTTGGGTTCAGCATAAAGAAGTCTTGTTGTTTCCACTAGGCTGAATGATTCATGACCACTCTGAATCATTCATTGCATGAAAGCAAGTTTCTGGGCAGAAGGAAAATGGTCATAGAAATACCATACACAGTTACGAGGTAAAGCCCTGAAAATTGTCTTCTTATTCGCCAGTTGACGATGAGTAATGGAAGGTTCCCCAAAGTTGAGCAAGTTCTGAGTACCAGTTGCTGCTATTTTTGAGTAATGGTGATTAGCAAGTCTTCTGAGAGTCTGTCCATGGTGGAAAGAAAAAAGGAAGTTGGCTTTTTAGAAAAGTTTTCTGGAAAGAAAACGACAATGAGAGAACTGAAAAGTAGATTTTTATACTCATTACTAAGAGGGAATTGAAAAGACCACTGATTTGAAAAGTTGAAAAAAAATTCAGACACGTGACGAAAAGAAGTCTGAAAGATCTCTGAACCAAGCTGTCGGTTACTTCTTCTAGGAGCCAAAGATCTCCGAAAATAGTGCTGCAATGATAACTGGTTTGGGAACCGTTCGAGGCAAATGACGTCACTATTTAAGAAGACGTAAGGTTTTCGTTGAAGGCTACCATTTTTCAAAAATGTCAGTTTTCTTCTACATTATCTTCCGTCGAACCTAACATTTTTGGGGGGCAATTTGTTACCTGTGTTTTTCGACAAGAGGAATTTGACGCAGTTACTGAGGTTTGTTTGAACACGTGGAAGAAGATGGAATTTTTAGTCTAAAAGGACTTCGGAAGTTATACTTGTTCGCTCGATAGAATCGAGACATCCAGAGCTGGTCGAGACACACATCGACGAAACGAAAAGTTAGTTATGCTTCGGAAGGTCTTTTTTATCGAATTGAAGATCACAACTGTCGAAGGCACAAGATTTGAATTTCAAATAGGTTGTTTTTCTCTGTTAATTAGCGTTATTAACAGTTAGAAGTATGGATAGGATTGTACAGTTATTTTCCTTAGTATAAATAAGAGTTTTCCATGAGGAAAACGGGGTCACAAAATCATTATACATAACATTCTATGCACTCGAAGTATCCAAGTCACAGTGAGAAAAGAGTTACGAATCATGTATGATCCTTGTGAACAACCTTTATTTACAATCAATGCAATTTACTTTCCTTTAAGTTAATTTTCTGCAATTTACTTTTATACTGCAATTCCTTGTCGAAGAGTTCAAGCAACCGAACTTGGAGATTTCCTGCTTCTTATTCTTATTCGAAACATACAAGAATATTCATAGAAATGCAAAGATATTTGAACCAACTTGACACACAATGGCTTGAGATTACTGGTTGATCTCACAAGTAATAAACCTATAACCAGCGGTTGTTTACCAAAAACCAGGGTAAACAGAGCTATAAGAGGCCCCAAAAGAAACTATATTAATGCGCATGTGTGATAGTAAAACCTAATGGGGGACTGGAAAGTTGAATTAGAACGTTAAAATAATTATAACTGAAAAACTAGTGAGCTTCTATGCTATTTTTTTTTATAAATAAGTTTTGTTTAGCAGTGTGTTTTAGTCAAGATGAAACTGCCTTTGTCAGCAATATTTTGTCCGTGTTTTCTTGCTTATTTGGTCCAGCTGTTTTTTATAGCCTACTGACTACTGTCATACTACATCACAAATTCACAATTCCTATTTGTGTGTGTTTATGTGATGGTGTTGGGTTTTATTTGGTCTTAAAATATGTGATGGTGTTGGGTTTTATTTGGTCTTCCTTTAGTTCGCCCACCCCATAGTTTGGTGTGTGGTTTAAACTTTAAATGGTGATAGTTAATTTTTTAGGAACCTTAAGGATGGGCGCCTCAAGTATATAGTTACCGGTGCTCTGTCTATGGATTGCCTTATTTAACCACAGTACCTGACCTGGAGTTATTTCTACTATATGTGTGATCGAATTTATATATTATAATCAACATACTATTTTACGTTGAAAAAGGAGATGTATGTAATAAGACAATCAGCTTAGATACTTTATACCCTTATCAGATTTATATATTTAATTATAACTGCTTTATAGAATGATAAAAAGATGTTGTCAGTATTAGTTTATTAGAATATGTTTAAGAGTAAGTAAGCATGGTGTTGTATAAAGGTTGATAGATTTATAGTGACTCTGGTGGGGATCATGAGATATTGGGGTACTCAACCTTCTAAGATCACAAAATCAGATGGTACTGAATGGAAATGGAATTGCTTCAAGGTATGTTTTGTTACATCTTTTATATTTTTGAGAAAAATAATAGAAAGGGTATATGGTTATAAATTTTTAATGTGAATTTTGATTGTGACAGCCATGAGAGACATGTATCTGTTTCGCATAAATATGTCAACGGCTCATTTGTCAATGAAGAAGAAAAGGAAAAATTTGTAAGTGACAATTTCGCATAAACATTAATAATTTGTATTGTTACTAGAACTTGATATGCACAAACTGCTATTGGAACACTCTACTAGATCAACGTCATCTTCCATCGAGGCAAATGAGAAAATGTTGAAAATGCAAGCTGAGATTGATTCTCTTAAGGGTAAGGCTTCACAAGTTGATATCTTGAAGGCGCAAGTTGCTTTCTTAATGCAAATACAAATGCAAAATTCTAGAGAAAATGCTGTAACTTTTACAAAACTATTGCAAAAAAATTCTGCTCTTTTATACACTACTATTGGAATAATGCGACGGGGCCTCCAATTCGCCATGGACAAAAAGCTCAATAATGTAATGTTTGAAATAGATGCTTCTGTGGTGGAGAATTGTTTTAGTGGCAGGTTGTCTATACCTAGCATTGATCCTTTCATCCTTGATTGCAAATATTTATTCTCTAAGCTTTCTAATAGCTATGTTAGTGCTATTAGGCGTTGTTATAATTTGGCTGCCCATGACCTTGCTCAAGCAGCAAAAACAATTGGTTCTCATACTTGGTTGGCGGATACCTCAAACCCTGTAGGTTGGCCCATATTTTCTTCTGGTTTTCTTTCTTAATCAAAGTGTTAGATTCTCAAAAAAAAAAAAAATTGAATAAACACAAACTGCTATTGGAATCATGTTGTTATTGAAATAAACAAAAACTGTTTCATGTTCTATTGATATTGGAATAAAAATGTTAGTTATGATTGAGTACTTTGATATTGTTAATCATTGTCTTATTTATTTTTCTTCTTTCCAGCTAACAAATTTAGGATCAGCAAAAGATGGTAGACATTCATCTGATTCTAGCTACCGCCCTGAGGATCATTGAAGCAACATCACTAGGGAACAGTAGGGAATATTTAGATATTTATGGACTTCTAATTCTGATACAATTGTTTTCAATATTCAGCCACTAGTGTTTCGGTTTTTGAATGTTTATACTACATATTTTATCTATTGTTTTGGTTAAGTTGATGTATGGTTCGAATTTGTTACTCTTGGATTATTATATGGTTGAGATTTACTTATGTATAGCTATGCATTTTTGCATTTTAAGTCTTTATTAATATATTTATTTGAGGTTGTCTTCAAATAAGATCTAAAAAAAATATTAAATAAGGTCATCTCAATTTAAATCAGCTCCTCTCAATTTCAAAAATAAATAAATAATTGCGACTGTTCAAATAGTCGCTGAATAATAAATTCAAAATTTTAAATCAGTCATTTGCGACTGTTGGGAACCGTCGCAAGTCCCTTCAAAACCATGTGAATGCTCTTCATTTGCGACTGTTAGGAACTGTCGCAATAGCCTTTGCGACAGTTGGTGCGTCTGTTCTTTGAACTGTCGCAAAAGGCCCTTGCAACCCCAATTTCTGTGTCTGTTGGGGGACAGTTGCAAAGGGATATCTGCGACCCTTCTAACAGTCGCAATCCATGATTTTAGAAGTCGCAAAATGCCTTTTTTCTTGTAGTGTATCCTCAAATTCTTTTTAGATAGTTAATTACTTTCATGCTATAATAACTTTAAGGAAATATACATATCAGATTTTCCCCACAGCTGTGTTAGAAAACCTTGCTGCCCCGTCCTCTGATCATTATCCCATCCTTCTAACCAGGTGTCCGGTGCAACGCCATCATCTTCAGAAACGCAGTTTCAGATATGAGAACGCGTGGCACTCCGAACCGGGTTTTAAGGAGCTAGTAACTGAAGCGTGGCAGGTGCAGCATGTGAATTCGGTAATGCCTAAACTTGCGTCTTGTGCAGCTGATATGGTGCGTTGGAGTCGTGATCATTGTAATAAGTTAAAGATTGATATTGCTGAGTGTCGTCGCCAAATCCAAAATGCACGCCTTAATAGTGCTGGCCACGGACAAGACCGAATTGTGCCTTTACGGAAGAGAATGAGTAGACTGTTATCTCAAGATGACGCTTACTGGCGGCAGCGTGCTAAAACCTTTTGGTACAGAGATGGTGATCGCAATACAAAATTCTTCCACGCTTCCGCCACCGCAAGGAAGAAGGCTGTTAAGTACTGCGAAAGCAAGTATTAGTTTTTATATCGTTCCACAGGGATTAATGTGATATCATAAACCGTTCAACTTCGATTATAGTTTTAAGTTAGGGTTTAATCGTTTGTTTTACTACACTACTCAGAATTTTAAAACATAATAAATAAATGGTAGAGTAATAGGACATAGAAGGTGTTTAGGATTAACTTTCATCAATCAAACATTGTTTATATCCGATTGATCACAAATACGAATTCTAGCGTTTTCTTATATATTGCATTATTACGTATTGCTCAACAACATCATTGATTTCCCAAATGACATCGTGATATCGATTGTATCGTTTAATCGATGATTTCTCAATCTATTAAACGATCCAAAAGCATTATGATCCAATACTATAATGTAATTATCAAAACCAAATCCCATTTCTAGAATTTCTTATCTTGATAGAAAATCATTCTAAACCTAGATTCAAAAGTCTTTTTCAACAACATTTAAATCAAACATAAGATTGAAAAGCAAGAAGAAATTCAATGGTATATAAAAATTGCTAGAATCATATATTGAATAATCAAAAGTTTACAACATGAGTGATTGATTACCTATCAATCCCAACAAAGGAGATTGGTTGATCATTTTCATGACAACTCTTGCAAAATAAGAAAGGAAGATGAAGATTTGTGAGAGCTTGATGTCTCAAAGCTTCCTAAGATCTTCTTCAATCCAACTCTAATTGCTATATGAAGTTTTTCTCCCTCTATGCCTATTCTCTCTCAAAGATTATAAGTTTTCTAAGCTCTGGAAAATATTCTAACTGATAAAAAACTATCTATCTCAAAAAATGAGCTTAAAAATCTATAAATATGCTGAGAAAATGTTCGCTCGCTACAAGCGACCAGCCTGTCGCTTGTAGCGAGGACTTCAGTTGGCCAATCAAAGAGCTCCACGTCACCATCAGCATTAAACCGCCCCTTTGGTCGCTATAGCGACCAGGTCTGTCGCTACTAGCGACCAGCCTTTGAAATTCCCTGCCTAGGCTCGCTTCAAGCGTCCAGTTCATCGCTACAAGCGATGAACTCCTGATAATCCCTGCCTAAGCTCGCTTCTAGCGATGGATGCTGCGCTTCAAGCGATGGATCACTGAAAATCTCTGCCTATCCTCGCTACTAGCGATGAGTCTTGCGCTTGTAGCGATGGCATCAAGAAAACCTTCAATCTTTTGCATCAATCAGGTTCAAGCATGTATTTCCTGCATAATCAAATGGGGTAAGGCTTAGGATAACATTTATTGCATTTTTAACACATTTATGCCCTAATCCTAAGGTAACTTGTAAAACAAGTAAACATAAGTGCCTAAATTTGTACTAAAATATAACAACATTTAAGCACTTATCAAACTCTCCCCAACTTACATTTTGGTTTGTCCTCAAACCAAAGAACAAAAGGAAATTTTTCATAGCTTTGAAAACCACAGTATTGAGCAATTTAGCAAAGGATTCAAAAGTGCGAAGAATTAAACATCCAAAGAGTGATTCAAATGTGATTGCGCAAGTTAAAGTCCAGTTTCTCATTAAACAAGATACATTCTACAAATGTGAACTAGTTCTAAACACAAGGAATTAAATCATACAATCCTAAACAAGCAACATGTTTAAATTTGAACCAAACCTAACACACTTCTATATAAAGAATATGAACAATTGAAATCATTTGTAAGGGTTATGAACACTCATCCAATAAACATGATAACATACAATCAAATTATGTGTCTATCTAATTATCATTTCCAAAAGCATAAAAGACACTGATCAAAAGGACTTTAAGGGTTGTAATTGGGCTAGGCTACAAAAGAATTGTCATATGTGGGATATTTGAATTCAAATGGCCAAGCAAAAGGAAACATTCAATCTAATTACAACTTCCTTCTTTCTCCAATACAACACTTGGTGAATTTCTTTCTTTTCTATTCTTGATTGATTCTTGACAACTTTTCTTTTTCTGAAATCTTGCAAACCTTTTCATTTTTCTCTTTTCTTTTTCTTGGTTTGCTTTTCTTTCTTTTTTCATTTCTTTTTCTTTTCAAGATTGTCAAGATCAAATATTACATTCACCATACATTGACTTAAATAAAACCTTCCTTTCTCCCCAACTTATTCCAATGATACCCTAATCGAATGTTCCTTTGTTATTATGGCAAAGGTCAATAAAAACGATGGATAAGGGTTCAAAAGAAAACAATTATCAGAATTCAATAGAGAGTTAACTGTGACTGAATTTTTTTACAAACTCCGGCAATTTAAATAAGCAGATGAGCTTATTAAATTGACAGTCCACAGTTAACAATTCTGATTCCATTAGGCTCAGATGGGTTAACAGATACTCACACATCTCACAGGGTAGGTTCATTTGGTCAAGTATTTCTCTCAATTTCAAAAAAATTGCCTTGATCATTTCAATGCTCTTATACAATTTAAAACAACAAAAGATTTAACATAAAATAACTGAGTTAAACATGATATTGGTCTCCTGCATATATATACATTGGTTGAGGATTCCTCACATTTTTGGCTAGTTCTAAATTGGTTCAAAACTAAACACATGCTTGCTTAAAAATTGAATAAATTAACTTGTGCGTGTAAAGAACTTATTCACATTAAAGAATATACCTAGAAAAACGAGAAAACGAGTACCTTAGCTGCGCGCTTTAACACTCATTCTTATCATTATCACTCAGATGATTCACAGTTCAAGCATTGCTTTTGAATCATTCATCTTTCTTTCAAAATTTTGTTGGGATTTTCAAAAAATTTAACAAAAATACTAAAGCATAAATAAATAATAACTATACTAACATGTTATACCCAAAATATAAATAACATAATAGCAAAAAGGGGTACATCATCCAAAGTACATAAACATACTCAAAGTACAAAGCATAAATCAAAATGTTAAAGTACAAAGCTGAATAAATAAAACGAAAGGGAAAACAAATCAAGATCTGCAGCTCTGCATCAATCTGAGTCTGTGGCCATGTCGTCATCCGAGTCAATCAAGTCAGCTACCCTGCGATCAATAGAATTTGTAGCAGCTGAAGAATCATCACCCAGATCAGCATCCACATCTGCGTCATCATCACCATCGTCACCAGCATCCTGATCATCACCAGCACCAGCTGCATCTGCCCCTCCTGGAAAGAATGGCCTGTCCCCAGGCCAAGCAATGTGCTCGGAGAAGAACGCAGGTGTCCACGGGCTCTGGCCACTGTCGTGCAGATGGCTCTGAATCGTAGTAAGTGCCCGATGATTTGACGCATTCTGCGCCAACAAAAGAGAGCTCACAGTAGCTGAATCCCAACTGGAAAAGTCCAAAGGTGGAATGGTCGGGTGGCTAGGGTGGCTAGTAGTCTCAGGTGGTGGTGGTGGTACATGTGAAGGTCCTGCTGAGGATGATGGTCCGGCTGAGGTGTGAGGTGGTGGTGGTGGGGCAACAGCCAGAAAATGCCAGGTTCCAGCGCTACAAGCGCTGTTCTAGCGAGGAGACCCTTTTTCAAATTTCATGTTTTTCTTGATTTAAACTTGGTTATAGCATGCGAAATCAACATTAAAGCTAAAATAAATGACTAACAATCACCTAAACTTCCTAAATCCTCAAAAACCCTAATTTATTTTGAATTTTCACAAAGGGTTTTTCCAAAATAGAAATCCTATGAACAAGGGGATTAAAAGAGAGTTTCCTAGTGATTCTAGGTCATTTATAACAACTTAAACTAAGTATCAACAATGGGTAACAACTGGGCATGCTTAATTTCAAAATTTTTCGCAAAAACCCTAAACCCTAATTTACGAAATCAGCATGCAAGCACCTATAGCAAGTAAAAAGCTTAATAAAAGGAACAGAAAAGGTCGAATAACGTACCTGGAGTGTTGATTTACAAGATTATTGCAGGTACAGAGTGAAGTTTTGCAGATTTGTGCAGAATGTGAGATGAACAGAGATGTAGAAATGAATAGAGTGTTTACAGAAGTTTAAAAGTTGCGAAAATATGAGTTAACAAGGATAAGACAATAAATGAAAGTGGTTGGGGGTGGCTGAAGCGACAGGTGTAGCCTGGGTATTATAAAACTGTTTTCTGATACGCTCGCTACAAGCGCGCGATTCGTCGCTACAGCGACAGGCAAAAAGCCCATCGCTACAAGCGTGAAATGGCGCTACAAGCGCAAGTGCAAAAACTGTCGCTACAAGCGACAAGTACGTCGCTACAAGCGACAAGTGTAAATTCCATCGCTACAGCGATGAGTTGGTCGCTGTAGCGACCATGACAGAAAACAGAAAAATAAATTTTTGAGTTCTAGCCACTATCCCAACATGCATAAATACTTGTACAGAAGTAAACTAACACTAAAAACACAACATACTTACAAAATTGGGGTGCCTCCCAACAAGCTCTTGTTTAACGTCATTAGATCGACGCCTGTTTCGCTTATGCATATGAATCGATGAGAGAAATCGTTGTCGTGTGCCGAACGACTTCACCTCCAAAATATGGCTTAAGCCTTTGTCCATTCACTGTCCATGTCGACTTGGTGATAGGATCCTCAAGTTCCACAGCTCCATAAGGTTTCACTTCCTTTATCATGAACGGACCGGACCACTTGGACTTCAATTTACCCGGAAATAGTCGAAGCCTTGCATTGAACAGCAACACCATCTGACCAGGCTTGAATTCCCTCTTCATGATCTTCTTGTCATGATACCGTTTAACCTTTTCCTTATAGAGCTTGCTTGACTGATAGGCTTGGTCACGCATCTCCTCTAACTCATGCATTTGAAGTTTCCTCTTCTCCCCAGCTTGCTCTTGATCAAAGTTCAGAAACTTGAGCGCCCAAAACGCTTTGTGCTCCAATTCGACCGGCAAGTGGCACGCTTTCCCATACACCAACTGGAATGGTGTGAAACCCGTAGGAGCTTTGTATGCGGTCCTATAGGCCCACAACGCTTCGTCCAGTTTCATCGCCCAATCCTTCCTTGAAGATGACACGGTCTTCTCAAGTATCCGCTTGATTTCTCGGTTGGATACTTCGGCTTGACCGTTCGTCTGTGGATGGTATGGTGAAGCTACCTTGTGCTTTACTCCATAGTGCTCAAGTGCTTTTGCTAACTGCTGATTGCAGAAGTGAGAACCTCCATCACTTATTAGCACTCTTGGAGTTCCAAATCTGGAGAAGATGTTCCTTTTCAGAAACTTGACCACCGTTTTGCTGTCGGCTTTTTGAGATGCTATTGCTTCAACCCACTTTGAAACGTAGTCAACAGCCACCAGAATATACTCGTTGTTCAAAGAAGATGGAAATGGCCCTACAAAGTCAATACCCCAACAGTCGAAGACTTCGACTTCAAGGATACTTTGTAGAGGCATTTCATTCCTCTTTGAAATCCCTCCGGTCTTCTGGCAACTCTCGCATTCTTTCACATGTTCATAACAATCCTTGAACAACGAGGGCCAATAAAAGCCAGCTTGAAGAACTTTAGCTCCAGTTCTTTCTCCACTGTAGTGACCACCATATGGCGAGTTGTGACAATGCCACATGATGTCCTTGGCTTCTTCTCTTGCAACACATCTTCTTATTAAGTGGTCTACTCCAATCTTGAATAAGTACGGGTCATCCCAAATGAATTGAGTGGCGTCTCTCAACAACCTTTTCTTCATTTGCCAAGTGTAATCCTCCGGTATGAACCCCGTTGCTTTGTAGTTGGCCATGTCCGCGAACCATGGTCTTTCTTGCACCATAAGCAACTGCTCATCCGGGAACTCTTCAAGGATGTCCCTGTCATTCTTCGTTATCTCTTTGTTCACCAATCTGGACAGATGATCAGCTACTAGGTTCTCAGTCCCTTCTTGTCCTTAATCTCCAAATCAAACTCTTGGAGTAGCAACATCCAACGGATGAGTCTCGGCTTTGAGTCGGGTTTGGTAATCAAGTACTTGATAGCTGCATGGTCAGTCCAAATAACAATTTTCGAACCTATGAGATATGAACGAAATTTTTCTAATGCGAACACTATGGCAAGTAATTCTTTTTCAGTGGTAGCATAATTGACTTGTGCGTCATTTAAAACTTTACTTGCGTAGTGTATAGCATGAAAAATTTTGTTTTTGCGTTGACCTAACACCGCGCCTACCGCATAATCACTTGCATCGCACATAAGTTCAAAATCGTATGTCCAATTTGGTGCGGTGATTATGGGTGCGGATGTTAAGCTATCCTTCAAACTATTAAATGCATTTAAACAATCAATATCAAAATCAAAAGACTTATCTTTGTTGAGCAAGTTGCTCAATGGCTTTGCGATTTTTGAGAAGTCTTTGATGAACCTCCTATAGAACCCGGCATGGCCTAGGAAGCTTCGGATTCCTTTGACATTGACTGGTGGTGGAAGTTTTCCTATCACGTCGACCTTAGCTTTATCAACTTCGATACCCTTGGAGGAGATTTTGTGACCAAGGACAATACCCTCGGTTACCATGAAGTGACACTTCTCCCAATTGAGCACCAAGTTGGTTTCCTTGCACCTTTTAAGTACCGTGTCCAGATTCTTCAAGCATAAATCAAATGATGACCCGAAAACTGAGAAGTCGTCCATGAACACTTCAATGCTTTTCTCTATCAAGTCGGCAAATATAGCTTGCATGCATCTTTGAAATGTTGCTGGAGCGTTACATAAACCGAACGGCATGCGTCGATATGCGAATACCCCAAAAGGACATGTGAATGCAGTCTTCTCGTGATCGTCTGGATTCACCGATATCTGATTGTAACCTGAATACCCATCAAGGAAACAGTAAAAAGCTTGTCCTGACAGCCTCTCTAGCATTTGATCCATAAATGGTAGAGGAAAATGATCCTTTCTCGTTGCTTTGTTCAACCTCCGGTAGTCAATACACATCCTCCACCCGGTCACGGTTCTCGTCGGTATGAGCTCATTTTTCTCATTTGTGATAACCGTCATACCTCCCTTCTTAGGGACAACTTGAACCGGACTAACCCAAGAGCTATCCGAGATCGGATAAATCATACCGGCTTCTAGTAGCTTCACTACTTCTTTCCGGACTACTTCTTTCATGTTTGGGTTTAGCCGTCTTTGAGGTTGTGCCACCGGCTTATAATCCTCTTCCATCATGATCTTGTGCATACAATAGGAAGGACTTATCCCTTTTAAGTCGGATAGTGTCCAACCTATTGCTTCTTTGTTGGACTTCAAAACTTCGACCAATCTTGTTTCTTCTTGGTTTGATAAGGAGCTACTAATGATCACCGGTTTGGTACCCTCTTTGTCAAGAAACACATACTTCAAATGTGAGGGCAATATCTTCATCTCCGGCTTCACTTCTTCTACTATAGCATCATTCGTCAATTCCTCGATTTTGGCTTTGTGAGGAGGAATTTCCTTCAACGAATCAAGCTCCTTCAAACACTCTTCAAGCTCTAGCTCATCTTCTTCTCCTAGGATACTTAGTGCGTTTGTCAAAACTCTCTCAAGATGCGTCAAATCATGCAACTGGTTTCTCGTATCAACTATCAATTCTTCCGTTGCATCCATCTTGAAACACGCAGCTTTATCACTAGGGAATTTCATGGCTTCATGGATGTTGAAATTGACTTCTTCATCGTCCACACGGACTTTCATCAAGCCTCCGTCAAGATCAATCATCATCCGTGCCGTTTGCATGAAAGTTCTTCCAAGAAGTAGTGGCACATCATCATCCTCCGGAATATCCATCACTACAAAGTCGACGGGGAACAAAAACTTGTCGACTTTCACCAACACGTCTTCAGCAATTCCCAATGGACGAGTGTAGGATTTGTCGGCCAATTGCAAGGTTAAGTTGGTTCTCTTCACAACTATATGACCTATCCTTTTGACAACGGATAGTGGTATTAGGTTGATGCTTGAACCCAAATCAATAAGTGCCTTGCCGACATCAACATTGCCAATGGACACGAGCAATGTAACTTTGCCCGGATCTCTCTTCTTTCTTGCCAATGTGTTTTGGATGATCTCACTACAATTTGCATCTAGCAAAATTGTTTCTTCTTCATTGAACCTTCTCTTCTTGGATAAGATTTCCTTCATGAACTTGGCATAGGCCGGCATTTGCTCTAGGGCTTCCGAGAATGGTATGTTGATTTGTAATCTCTTGAAAACTTCAAGGAACCTAGCAAACTGCCTCTCCTTCTCTTTTTTGGCTGGTGTAGTTGGGTAAGGTAGGTGCGGTGTTGGTGCATTCTTCACTATTTCTTGCTTCTTGCCCTTCTCCTTCACCACATCCTTCTTCCATACAATGTTTTCATTTTCAACTACATCCTTATTATTTTTTTCTACTTCTACATCCTCTATATGTACATCCTCCGTTTCTTCCTCACGCCCTTCATCTTCATCCTTCTCCCTCACCTCATTCTCAACAACCCTTCTTTCTACTTCAAGATTATCCCCTATACCTTGGCCAATTACCTTCCCGCTCCTTGTAGCTATTGCCTTGCAATTTTCGTTGGCTCTTGTTGCAAGGGCTTCCTCATCAAAATGACTTAATTGTCATTTCGATGATGATGCATGATCCTTCGGGTTGGTTTGTGTGTTGGCGGTAAAGGTTCCGCCTTGTTGAGTAGCTTGTGAAAGTTGTTGTGCCAATTGACCCACTTGCGTCTCCAGGTTTTTAATGGACGCATCAGTGTTCTTCTGGTTGGCCATTGACTGCTGCATGAATAGATTGAGGGTTTCATCGGTGGATTGGTTACGGTTTTGTTGTGGAGGTTGATATTGGTTGTAATTTTGGTAAGGTTGTCGGTTGTATTGGCCAGCTTCTCCTCTCCACCCTTGACCATAATTTGGGTTATTCCCTCTTGGGAAGTTGTTTGGATGGTTTTGGAATTGGTTAGGAAACTGTTGAGGCCTTGGTTGATTACCAACATAGCTTACCTCTTCTGTGGGGGGTGGACAGAATCCGGTTGGGTGGTCTCCCGAACAAAGCTCGCAAGATGCGACTTGGTGTTGTCTTCTTTGTTCGTTGTGGATGTCCTTCATTTGTTGGGGAAGGTTGGCCATTTTCTTCGTCAACTCTTCCACTTGTTGCGTGAGCAACTTGTTTTGTGCAAGGATCGCATCATTAGTTCCCAACTCTAAGATTCCCGTCTTCCTTTGGCTTTGGCTCCGGTTGTGATGAGCTTGGTGATCGTTCAACGCCATTCTGTCTATAATAGCAACAGCATCCTCCGCGCTCTTGGCCATTAAAGAACCACCAGCTGCAGCGTCAAGCAAAAGCTTTGATTGTTGTTGCATTCCGTTCCGGAAGAGATGAATTTGTGTTAACTCATCAAATCCATGATTCGGACATCTCCTGAGCATTGACTTGAAACGCTCCCAGGCTTCACATAGTGTTTCACTTGTACCTTGTGAAAACACCGCAATGGTTGTCTTCGCCTCCATGAACCGGTTCTGAGGGAAGAACCTCTCAAGGAATTTCTCCTCAAGTGTATTCCAGTTCGTCATCACCGTAGGAGGTTGGTCCAAGTACCACTCCTTAGCTTTGCCTATCAATGAATGTGGAAACATTCTCATCCACATTGCCTCCTCATTATTTTCCGTCTCACCAAGAGTTCCCGCAATCTCATAGAATTTAGTGAGATGTTGGAACGGGTCTTCATGATCTAATCCTGAGAATGGATTAGCATACAAGATTTGTAATATCCCCGTCTTCATTTCCGTTTGCTTGGTAGTCCGCGTTGCTTTCCCCAATTGTGCAAAACGACGTGGACTATTAGTACATGGAACTCCAGAACCTCCTGAACCATCTCCTTGTGCAGCCATTTGTAAATCTTGGTTTGGATTTGAACTTGATGAATGACTAGAAACAGAACTTTCCTCTTGTTGCCTTCTCTTAGCTTGTTGCTTCTTTCTCCGATTCTTGCTATTGGCTCTACGAGCTGTTCTTTCAATCTCGGAATCAAAAAGAAGTTGGTCCTCCGAAACTTGACCTCGCATAAACGATTTCAATAATCTGACCACAAAGAATTAGCAAACAAGATGGATAAGAGTATTAGTTATATACATAAAAGAATTTTGTGCAAAATTGCTTAAAACCATAATTAAAGTTGCAATGATTATAACATCAAAAACTTTAATCCCCGGCAACGGCGCCATTTTGTTAAGTACTGCGAAAGCAAGTATTAGTTTTTATATCGTTCCACAGGGATTAATGTGATATCATAAACCGTTCAACTTCGATTATAGTTTTAAGTTAGGGTTTAATCGTTTGTTTTACTACACTACTCAGAATTTTAAAACATAATAAATAAATGGTAGAGTAATAGGACATAGAAGGTGTTTAGGATTAACTTTCATCAATCAAACATTGTTTATATCCGATTGATCACAAATACGAATTCTAGCGTTTTCTTATATATTGCATTATTACGTATTGCTCAACAACATCATTGATTTCCCAAATGACATCGTGATATCGATTGTATCGTTTAATCGATGATTTCTCAATCTATTAAACGATCCAAAAGCATTATGATCCAATACTATAATGTAATTATCAAAACCAAATCCCATTTCTAGAATTTCTTATCTTGATAGAAAATCATTCTAAACCTAGATTCAAAAGTCTTTTTCAACAACATTTAAATCAAACATAAGATTGAAAAGCAAGAAGAAATTCAATGGTATATAAAAATTGCTAGAATCATATATTGAATAATCAAAAGTTTACAACATGAGTGATTGATTACCTATCAATCCCAACAAAGGAGATTGGTTGATCATTTTCATGACAACTCTTGCAAAATAAGAAAGGAAGATGAAGATTTGTGAGAGCTTGATGTCTCAAAGCTTCCTAAGATCTTCTTCAATCCAACTCTAATTGCTATATGAAGTTTTTCTCCCTCTATGCCTATTCTCTCTCAAAGATTATAAGTTTTCTAAGCTCTGGAAAATATTCTAACTGATAAAAAACTATCTATCTCAAAAAATGAGCTTAAAAATCTATAAATATGCTGAGAAAATGTTCGCTTGCTACAAGCGACCAGCCTGTCGCTTGTAGCGAGGACTTCAGTTGGCCAATCAAAGAGCTCCACGTCACCATCAGCATTAAACCGCCCCTTTGGTCGCTATAGCGACCAGGTCTGTCGCTACTAGCAACCAGCCTTAGAAATTCCCTGCCTAGGCTCGCTTCAAGCGTCCAGTTCATCGCTACAAGCGATGAACTCCTGATAATCCCTGCCTAAGCTCGCTTCTAGCGATGGATGCTGCGCTTCAAGCGATGGATCACTGAAAATCTCTGCCTATCCTCGCTACTAGCGATGAGTCTTGCGCTTGTAGCGATGGCATCAAGAAAACCTTCAATCTTTTGCATCAATCAGGTTCAAGCATGTATTTCCTGCATAATCAAATGGGGTAAGGCTTAGGATAACATTTATTGCATTTTTAACACATTTATGCCCTAATCCTAAGGTAACTTGTAAAACAAGTAAACATAAGTGCCTAAATTTGTACTAAAATATAACAACATTTAAGCACTTATCAAAGGCCAACCGAATTTTATCTCTTGAGGACAGCGCAGGTAACAAAATTTCTGATAATCAAGGGATGTGTGATATTGCTAAAAATTATTTTTTGGAGTTATTCCAAAAAAATAATAATGATGCGGCCCCAGTGATACAAGTTATCAGGCAATCCATTTCTGCGGAAGATAATATGCTGCTCACCGCGCCATTTACAAAGGCAGAATTCCGTGAGGCCATGTTTTCTATGCATCCGGATAAGTGTTCAGGGCCTGATGGGTATAGTCCTGGATTTTATCAACAGTTTTGGAATCTGTGTAGTGACGACATCTTCAAAGAGTGTTGTGCTTGGTTAGATACAGGCTATTTCCCTCCCGATCTCAACATGACAAATATCGCACTTATTCCGAAAGGTAATTCTCAATCATCTATGAAGGATTGGCGCCCTATAGCTCTTTGCAATGTGCTGTATAAACTTGTATCTAAGGTTTTGGCTAATAGACAAACTGATTCTCCATAAATGTATCTCCGATAATCAGTCGGATTTTGTCTCAGGTATATCGATTCTGGACAATGCAATGGTTGCTATCGAAGTTATTCATTTTATGAAGACGAAAACAAGAGGCCATGATAAGTATGTTGCCCTCAAACTTGACATTAGCAAAGCTTATGACCGTATGGATTGGGATTATTTGAAGGAGGTAATGGTTAAAATGGGATTTGGCCCAAAGTGGGTTCAGTGGATGGTTATGTGCATCGAATCTGTTGATTATAGTGTTCTTGTTAATGGGGAACATGTCAGACCGGTCATTCCGGGGTGGGGGCTCAGACAAGGGGATCCGCTCTCTCCGTATCTGTTTATCATTTGTGCGGAAGGTCTGTCCTCTATAATTCGGCAAGCGGAAGAGAATGGCTCTATTTCTGGTACTAGTATTTGTCGCGGGGCATCCCCTGTTTCTCATCTGCTGTTTGCTGATGACTGTTTTCTCTTTTTCAAAGCGGAGGAGACTCAGGCTCATGTTATGAAGAATATTCTTAATGCTTATGAGGCAGCGTCGGGCCAAGCGATTAGTTTGCCAAAGTCTGAGATTTTCTACAGTAGAAATGTCACAGATGGTCTGAAAAATAGCATCACAAACATTCTCGCGGTTCGAGCTGTCTTGGGTACTGGTAAGTATTTGGGCATGCCTTCCATGATAGGTCGAGATAGGACAGCAACGTTTGCTTATATTAAAGACCGTGTGTGGCATAAAATAAATTCTTGGAGTAGTAAGTGTCTGTCCAAGGCCGGCCGGGAAGTTATGATCAAGTCAGTTCTTCAAGCAATTCCTTCTTATGTTATGAGCCTATTCCAACTACCAACCACTCTGATTACCACGATTGAAAGAATGATAAACTCGTTTTGGTGGGGGCATGGCAGGACTTCGCAGAGAGGTATCAATTGGCTGAGTTGGGAGAAACTATCTGTGCACAAGAATAATGGTGGGATGGGATTCAAGGATCTTTCGGCATTTAATCTCGCTATGTTGGGGAAACAAGACTGGAAATTCCTTACTGAGCCTCATTCTCTTGTTTCTCGCATTTTTAAAGCTAAATACTTCCCTTCTCAATCCTATCTTACTGCTCAAATTGGGCACAATCCAAGTTTTGTGTGGCGTAGCATTTTGGGCGCTCGTTTTATTGTGTGTGGTGGGGCGAGATGGAGTATAGGTTCAGGCGCCACAATTCCAATTCTTGACACACCTTGGCTATCTAATGGTGCATGTGTTAATGGTAATATGGAAGGGGGACACTTGGTGAGTAATCTTATAGTTCATAGTTTGTTGTCCGCTCATGGTAAGACTTGGAATGTGCCTCTAATTCGACAGGTTTTTAGTCACGACATAGCTGATCTCATTCTGAATACGCCTCTGTATGAACAAGTTTTAGAGGATAGCTTAGTCTAGAAAGCGGAAAGAAATGGTTGCTACTCTGTTCGAAGTGCTTATAGACTGTGTGTTGAAGAGCTTGTTGATGTTTCTCACCTCCATTGTCCGGGCAATTGACGGGATATTTGGAGACTGAAAATCCCACCAAAAGTTAAGCATCTGTTATGGCGCATGTGTCGCGGTTGTCTTCCAACAAGAGTTCGTTTGCAGGATAAGGGGATTACATGTCCGACGAATTGTGTAAGTTGTAGTTCTGATTATGAGGACCTAAATCACCTTTTATTTGAATATCCTTTTGCTATTCAGGTGTGGTCTTCAGCTGGAATGTGGTATGATGTCCAACATGCGGCCATTCATACGGATTCTGCTGTTAATTCCATCTTCTATCTGCTTCAAAATCTACCCTCGAATCTTCAACATCGATTCGCGGCAATTTGCTGGAGCATATGGAAGCATAGGAACCTCAAGATTTGGGAGGATGTTTCCGAGGTTAGTGCACATGTCGTTGACAGAGCTCGACAATGTTGGAACAAAATGTGTTTAACAAGTCTCTTATGAATTAAGGGAAGATTGTTGAAACATTTATGTGTAAACATATCTCTCTTTATGGTTTTGATGATAACAAAGTGTTAAATAGAAAATTGGTTACTTGCTAATTCTTTGTTCAAGTGTTTTCAGAACCATGTGCTTTATGATTATTTATTATGAATGGTTATGGAAGAACAAGCTTAGAGCAACGAAGGAAAGCTAAGAAGCAATGTTGCAAAGCTAGAAGGAAATTGGGTCTGAAGAAGTGCTCCTGAAGTAGTGGTACTGAACTGAGAAGCTTCTAAAGTGGTCCTGAAGTGGTACTCCTGAAGTGCAGCTTCTGAGTCTGAAGGCAGCTTCTGAAGTCTGGGTGCTTCTGAAGAAGTCAACGCTGAGTTAACTCCTGAAGCCAGCTTCTGATCCGTACAAGGCAGCTTCTGATCCGTACAATTGAAGCAGCTTCTGATGCACTGTTCACAGAGAAGCTTCTGAAGCTGATGTGGCATGGAAAGTGACCAGTACTGTGCGCATTTAATGCCTGGATGTGTCAGAACAACTCAATGGAACAGTTGTCTCCCTGACCCAAACATTCTCCAGCTTTTAAGGTAGGCCATTTCAAAAATGGCTGCTGCTCTATTCTGTTTGATAAAGTGCAGCACACATTTGCAGTAACCTAGCCCAATTGCAACGGCTCTTTCCTGAAATTAAGCAAATCTTCAACAGCTCTTTTCTCTCTATAAAAGGAAGAAGATTTGAAGAAGAAATTGTCTAAGACTCTTGAAATCAAATTGCTGAAACCTTGCTCTGTTTTCTGTGTAAAAACTGTCAAGTTCAAACTCTTAGAAATTCTCATAGTCTTTGTAACTTAGAATTTCTTAAGGTTAAGAGTCTTAACGTGTGTTGTATTAAGAGAACACCTCTGATATTTGATCAAGTGTTCATCCCAAACTATTTCATTTTTAAACCAGTTTGGTCCTCAAAGTCTCAGTCTGTATACTGAGCATTTGTAACCTCATTCCTTTGTGGTCTGAGTCAGAAGCCTCTTGACTTAGTGTCTTGAGCATTGAGAAGTCTCTTGACTAAGTGTCTTGAGCATTGGAAGCCTCTTTCTTAGTGATTGAGCAGTGGAAGCCTCTTCCTTTGTGGTTGAGCACTAGAAGCCTCTTCCTTGGTGGTTGAGCAACTGGAAGTCTCTTTCTTAAGTGATTGAGCAAGTGTAATCTTCAGATTATAGTGAAACTCTCTTGTTGGAAAACAAGGGGACTGGACTACTTCTCACATTGAGAAGGAACCAATATAAATTCATGTGTGTCTCTCTTCCCTTCTCATTTTAACTTGTTTATCCGCTGCATATAATTCTGATAACAGTTCAGTACCTGGTTCTGAACTTGTGTTAGTCTTTGAAAAGAAAAAGAACAAGTTTTTAAAGTCACACAATTTGTTGAGTATTTTGGTGTTGGCTGCATATTTTGGCAAATCCAATGTGTTGAATAGAAGCATCTTAATATGTAGAACAAATCTTTAGTTGCAAGAAACTTGATTTGAAGCTGTTCAGAAGCTGAAAAATCCTTCAGAAGCTGAATGCACCTTCAGACGCACTGTAGCACTTCAGAAGCTGAAATGTGAGTCTGATGCCCGCGTTGACTTTTGTTGACTTCTTCAGAAGCTGCATTTTTACAAGTTATTTTGGCGCGAATCTTGGCGAGATTTATCAAGGATTTATCTTCGCATATTGCTTCTAGATTGTTGGTTGATTTGGTGAAGATTTTATGAAGATTTGGTTCAGTTTTATGAAGTTCATATTTTTCTGCAGAATCTTTATAAAGATACATTGCAGGTTTATGTGTTTCCTTATTGGATCATTCATAATTCAGAAACAAATCATGTGCAGAAGATTGGAATCTAATTTATGTTGATTCTAGAAGGCCTGATTATATTGGAGAAGATCTTTGAAGATTTGGCTCGTGTTTATGAATGTTCTTATTTTACTGAAGCAATCTTTAAGAGATATGTTGCAGTTTTATATGTTTCCTTTTTAAGCCTTGCATAATTCAGAAACATATCTATTTGAGTAGATTTAATTCAGATTAATGTTATTTGCTGAAGGCTATATAAGGAGTGCTTTGCTGCTATTCAAGAGACAAGAAATTAGAGAGAAAAAATCAGAGAATTGAGTCTTAGTGTGTGTAAGCTTTTTAAGCTTTGTTTTGTGCACCACTCATATGTTTTGAGTTGGTTTAGGTTTAATTGAGTTGTAATTCATTCAAAGCTTTTAAGCAAGAATGAAGTTTTTGTTTTGAAGTGTGTTCTTCAAAAACTGGGTTATTTGTTCAGAACTAGGGTTTAGTTCAAGGGTTGTTCAAGTGGTTGGGTTGCAGTTGCTTGAATAGGAAGTTAGTGGATTCTAATACTCATGCGTGGGTAGAAGTCTGACTAGGTGGAGATTGATTGCTTGGGATAGGAACTGGGAGTCAGTGTCTGAGTCTTAAGGATTAATTCCAATAGTGGATTTCCTTCCTGGATTGGTATCCCCCAGAGTAGGAGGTGTTTACTCCGAACTGGGTTAACAAACCTTGTGTTCTTTTATTTCTGCACTTTTTAATTCTGCTGCATAACTGTTTTTAAATTGTGCTAAGTTTCAAGTTCAGAACCTGTTAGGTTCAGAACCAGCAGTAATCAGAACCAGTTTAACCTCCTTACCAGTTGCTAAGCCAGAAATTTCACAATTCAACCCCCCCCCCCCTTCTTGTGTGTGTGTTTTTCTCACCTTCAGTTGGTATCAGAGCTCCGGTTCTGATATTAACACTTAACAGTGTGTCAGTAGGATCCTGAGAAAAACATGACCTTAACTAGTGGTTCACCTCCACCCTCTCCCAGAAATCAAAGATCTGTATCTTATGACTATAGTACTGAAGAAAAGAAGTCTAGGTCACACAATAAACCTCCTATGTTTACTGGTGACCCAGAAAAATTCTCTTGGTGGAAGAGTAAAATGTATAGTCACATTATTGGGATTGATGATTCACTATGGGATATTATTGAAGATGGAATCACCATTCCAGTTGATGAAGAAGGTGTTGCTGTCAACAAAAGAGCTCTAAGTGATGCACAAAGAAAGATCTATAGGAAGCATCACCATGTGAGAGGAATCATTGTGGATTCATTACCTCACACTGAGTATCAGAAGCTGAGTGACAAGTCAACAGCCAAAGCAATATTCACATCCCTCTGCTCTAACTATGAAGGTAATAAGAAAGTTAGAGAAGCTAAGGCAAACATTCTTGTTCAGCAATATGAACTGTTCAGAATGAAAGAGGATGAAAATATTGAGACTATGTTCTCAAGATTTCAGACTCTGGTTTCTGGACTTCAGATTCTGAAAAAGAGTTATACCACAGCTGACCATGTGAACAAACTCTTAAGAAGTCTGCCATCCAAATGGAGACCAAAAGTGACTGCTATTGAGGAAGCTAAGGATCTGAATACTTTAAGTATTGAGGATCTTATAAGCTCCCTCAAGGTGCATGAACTGGGACTCAATGAGGATGAGTCCGTTAGAGAGCCAAAAACATTAGCTCTGAAGTCCAAAAGAAAGCCTGCTAAAGCTTTGAAAGTTATTGAATCTGAAGAAGAATTTCCTGGGGGAAATTCTGATGAAGATTCAGATGCTGATGAGCTTGCAATGCTTTCTAAAAGGCTTCAGTATCTGATGAATAGAAAGAAAAAAATTCTCTAACAGAACCAGTAACTTTAGAGGATCTGGTTCTGGTTCAAAGAGGGATATCCAGAAGGAAAGCTGCTACAACTGCAAAAAGCCTGGCCACTTCATTGCTGATTGTCCTGATCTTCAGAAGGAAAAATCAAAGGAAAAAGCAAAGAAGTCCAGCTCAAAATCTAGCACTTTCAGAAATAAGCTTAAGAAGAGTCTCATGGCAACATGGGATGATCTGGATAATGAGTCAGAATCTGATGAGGAAGAAGCAAACCTAGCCCTGATGGCAACTGCATCTTCTGATACAAAATCATGCTCAGATTCTGATGAAGAAGATGAGGTATACTCTGAACTCTCTAGATCTGAATTGATTGAAACAGTTAATGATCTTATGAGTCATCTTAAAAGCAAGTTAAAAGAAATCAAATCTTTGAAAAATCAAACTAACTTGCTGTCTGAGGAAAATCTTAAACTTCAGAATCAAATTTTTGAATATGATGAAGAAGTTAAAGAACTCAGAAAAGAGGCTCATAAGAAATCTGAAGAGGTTCCTAATGATCAGGAAACAGCTCTTCAGGATTTCATGTTAACTGGATTCAATAGAACTAAAATTGCCTCCATGATGTATAATATGATCAGAAACAAAGGTGAAGGCATTGGCTATGATGCATTTAAACCTTCAAATGAATTAAACTCACCTTCATGTTCTGAAGATATTTTAAAAGGCAATGGTATATGCTTTGTGCCTGCTTCTGATAATTCTGAGAAGTTGAAAGTATCAGAATCTGAGACTAAGTCTAAAGTTCTGAACAACTCAGACTCTGAAGCTTCTGAACCTAAAGGTAAGATGAAGGCAGATGTTAAAACCCTGCCTAAATCGAAGCCAAAAGGTCCCAAGCCTAAGAGTAAGAGGAAATCAGACTCTGAACCTGATAATGTTCAGAATCTGAAGTGTTCAGAACCTGAAACTATCAAGTCTCAGAATCTGAATAAATCTGATTCAAATTTTTCTAAGACTGAGTTTATTAAAACTTCAAAATCTGTTAAACCAGTCAACACAAAACATTTTCAATCTCAGAATGTTAAGAAAAGCAAGCAAAAGCAAACCAATCAGTTTTATGCTTCTGATTGTTTCAAGAAAGGCAAAACTGAAGCTTGCCTTGTGCCGGAAGTAAACAAAGTTAGAATTCTGAAGAGATCAGAACCAAAGAGCTCAATGGTTCAAACTCTAAAGAACTCAAAACCAAAGACCTTCAAGTCTCAGGTTCTGAAGAAATCTGAGTTCAAACCTTTGAGAACTCAGGTTCTGAAGCACTCAGGTTCTGAAACTCAGACTTATTCAAGATACAAGGATTCATATCCAAAGTATCAGAACAAGTCTGAATGTCATAACTTCAGACACAAGTTTAAAAAGCCAAAACCTTTCAGGACTAACCCCAAAGGACCCATGAAAATCTGGGTACCTAAGTTTGAGATAATTTCAATTGCAGATATGCTTAACATCCAAAGAAAAGGAAAGGTCCTGGTACCTGGACAGTGGATGCTCGCATCATATGACAGGGGACAAGTCTATGTTCCAAACCCTAACTCTGAAAGAGGGAGGAACTGTGGGATTTGGAGGAAGTCAGAAAGGAAAGATCATTGGTACTGGTAAGATAGGTAATGCTTCCCTGTACATTGATAATGTTTGGCTGGTAGATGGACTGAGACATAATTTACTTAGCATAAGTCAATTATGTGATAGTAATTATGAAGTCTTGTTTAATAAGAACACTTGCACTGTAATCAATAATGAAAATAAGTCTGTAGTGTTCAGAGGCAGCAGGAAAAACAATGTTTACAAAATAAATTCTTCTGATTTGGTTCAGCAGAAGGTAGTTTGCCTTCTGTCTGTGAGTGATGAGAAATGGGTCTGGCACAAAAGGCTGGGACATGCTAACTGGAGACTCATCTCTAAGCTTAGCAAGTTACAGCTGGTCAGAGGCTTACCCCAGATTGATTATCACTCAGATGCTCTGTGTTCAGCATGCCAAATTGGGAAGTTTTCTAAAACTTCTTTTAAACCAAAGAACATTGTTTCCACCTCTAAACCTCTAGAACTACTTCACATTGATTTGTTTGGCCCTGTTGGGACAGCTTCAATCAATGGGAAGAAGTATGGACTTGTTATTGTTGATGATTATAGTAGATGGACTTGGGTTAAATTCCTCAGAACCAAAAATGAAACATATGATGTGTTTTTCAAATTCTGCAAACAAGTACAAACAGAAACTGATTTGAAAATTTTGAAAATCAGAAGTGATCATGGTGGGGAATTTGAAAATGAACCCGTTGAAAACTTTTGTGAAGACCATGGAATTTTCCATGAGTTCTCATCTCCTAGAACTCCACAACAAAATGGAGTTGTAGAGAGAAAGAACGGGTCTTTACAAGAAATGGCCAGAACCATGATCCATGAATCTAAAATTGCTAAGTACTTTTGGGCAGAAGCTGTAAACACAGCATGTTATATTCAGAACAGGATCTATATCAGACCCATTCTGAATAAAACATCATATGAATTGCTTAAAGGAAGAAAACCAAGTATTTCTTATTTTCATCAGTTTGGTTGTACATGTTACATACTAAACAATAAAGTCTACCTAAAGAAATTTGATGCCAAGGCTCAAAAGGGTACCTTTTTAGGATACTCAGAGAGATCTAAGGCATACAAAGTGTATAATTCTGAAACACATGTTGTTGAAGAAGCTATACATATTAGGTTTGATGATAAGAAGCCTGGTAATGAAATACCAGAGCTGGTTGAGAGTTTTGCAGATGTCAGAATCTCAGAAGAACCTTCAGAAGCTGAACCCAGTTCAGGTTCTGATGAAGGTTCAGAAGCTGAAAACAATGAAGAATCTGAGAAACTCTCCAACAATGACACTACTCCTGGAGCTAATCAAGATCAGCATGGCTCTGAACAAATCCCTGATGGTTCCTCAGAAGCTAATCCACCCAGAACCTCATTCAAGTACAAGTCTTCACATCCTGAGGAGTTGATCATTGGAAACAAGAACAGTCCAAGAAAGACAAGATCAGCATTCACTCAGAATGAGTCTATGCTTGGCCTGCTATCCATGATTGAGCCTACAACTGCTGATGAAGCACTTGTTGATGATGGTTGGATTGTAGCAATGCAAGAAGAGCTGAACCAGTTCCAAAGGAATGATGTATGGGATCTTGTGGCAAGACCTGATCAGAAGAACATCATTGGAACAAAATGGGTGTTCAGAAACAAGCTCAATGAACAAGGAGAAGTGATCAGAAACAAGGCTAGATTAGTAGCTCAAGGGTACAGCCAGCAAGAAGGAATAGACTACACTGAAACTTTTGCTCCAGTAGCAAGACTGGAAGCAATCAGGTTACTTCTTTCTTATGCTGTTAATCATGATATCATCTTATATCAAATGGATGTTAAGAGTGCTTTCTTAAATGGTGTAATTTCTGAAGAAGTGTATGTAAAACAACCTCCTGGTTTTGAAGATGTTAAATATCCAAATCATGTTTTTAAACTTAAGAAGTCTTTGTATGGTCTGAAACAAGCTCCCAGAGCTTGGTATGAAAGGCTAAGCAACTTCTTGATTAAAAATGGTTTTGTAAGAGGTCAAGTTGACAATACACTCTTTAGAAAAACTGTTAAGAAGGAAATCTTAATTGTACAAATATATGTGGATGATATCATATTTGGTTCTACTAATGCCTCCCTTTGCAAGGAATTTTTTAAGTTAATGCAGGATGAATTTGAAATGAGCATGATGGGTGAGCTGAAATTCTTCTTGGGAATTCAAATCAACCAATGCAAAGATGGTGTTTATGTTCATCAGTCAAAGTACACAAAGGAGCTTCTGAAGAAGTTCCAGTTGGATGATTGCAAGCTGATGACAACACCAATGCATCCTACCTGCACATTAAGCAAAGAGGACAATGGCTCTAAAGTAGATCAGAAGTTGTACAGAGGTATGATAGGTTCTCTCCTATACTTAACTGCTTCTAGGCCAGATATTTTATTTAGTGTATGTCTGTGTGCTAGATTCCAATCAGATCCTAGAGAATCTCATATGACTGCTGTCAAGAGAATCTTCAGGTATCTGAAAGGAACAACTAATTTGGGATTTTTGTATAAGAAATCTCTAAATTATAAGCTAGTTGGATTCTGTGATGCTGACTATGCTGGGGACAGGATTGAAAGAAAATCCACCAGTGGAAACTGTCAGTTTCTTGGTGAGAATCTGATATCCTGGGCCAGCAAGAGACAAGCAACCATTGCTTTGTCAACAGCAGAAGCAGAATACATCTCAGCTGCAAGTTGTAGCACACAACTGCTCTGGATGAAACATCAATTAGAGGATTATCAGATTCATGCAGACAATATTCCTATTTATTGTGATAATACTGCTGCTATATGTCTGTCTAAAAATCCAATTCTGCATTCTAGAGCCAAGCACATAGAAATAAAACATCATTTTATAAGAGATTATGTTCAGAAGGGTGTTTTAGATATTCAGTTCATTGATACTGATCATCAATGGGCTGACATATTCACCAAACCCCTAACAACAGAAAGATTTAATTTTATTAAAAAGAATCTGAACATGCATTTTATCTCTTGAAAATGTGCTTGAATCTGAATGTATTCCTTGATTCTGAATTTATCATAAGCTAAGACTTATCAAACATTCATCTTCTGAGAGTTTGAATAAAGTTAAGCCTGAAAAACTTCAGAGTCTGAAGGATCAGAACCTGGATTTTCTGACTTCTGAGTCTGATAAAAATCTAATGTTGGTCAGAATCTGATAAGTATAGCTATGGGCAATGATGATTGAAGCTTTGAAAGTTATACTCTAATCCTACCAAAGTCATCAATTTAAAAATGTAATTTTCTGCTCTGATATTAAATGTCAAAATTGCTTGACAAACAATGTTCAGTTAATATCAGTATGTTTTCAAACTGTTTAGCACAGACACATTTTTTTTAAATGCTCAAAGTGTTTCAGACATGTTCAGTCTTAAGAACTTATTTTATCTTGGTATCAGCACTAAAATGTCAATTTGGTATCAGACTCTGAGGTAAACCTTCATGTTTTGAAATCAGGTTCTGATACAAGTTCAGCAGTCTTAAAAACTGTATTTTGGTATCAGACTCTGAGATAAAATCCTAAATTGGTATCAAGCTCTGAGATATCTTTTCAGTTGGTCTTTAATCTGAAAAATTTTACTTTAAAAATGAGTTAGACCTGCTCTGATCTGAACTATTTTCTTTAAACCAGCTCAGATTTGCTCTGATACCTTCTTGCAAGAATTGCTCTGATACTTTCTTGCATATTTTGCTCTGATATTGAACACTTTTGGTTGCTTTGTTCTGATACTGAACCATTTGTACTGAACAAGTCATGTCTGAACACAGAATGACCTGATCAGAAGCTCTAAACCTTTTTCTGCTTCTGAACAGCATTCTATTTTTAATGCAAGTCATATACTCATTGAAAGTCAAGTATGCTCTGATACTCATCTTTGTTGCTTGATTATCCATATGATTGCATAAATATCTCACAAACTTTTGTTCAACCCCCTCCTATATACTCTGAACCTTTTTCTTTGAAATGTTTTTCAAACTCTTTTAAAAAAAAGGGGGGGGAAATTGAACTGCTTTGATACATGCTTTCAAACTCTTTTAAAATCCTTTTCTGCTCTGATACAGATATATTTTCAAACTCTCTTGACAAAGGGGGAGAAATTTTCCGTGTTGGGGAGTAAGTAAAACTTTTTGTTGATGACAAAAGGGGGAGAAAGTAAAACAAGTATTAAAGCACCTGAGCTCAAATATAAGTTAAAATTTTGTCAGTATACTAACTTATGAAAGGGGAGTAAAAGGTATTAAAGCCTAAGGTTCTTGTGTGAACTATTGAAAAATTCAACCCCCTACATAAGTTAAGCTTGTTAGCTTATTAAGCTCTGATACAATTCTGATTGAATTTAACTTATGAGAACAGATTTTAACTCTTAGCCTCTGAAGTGAAATTCTGGCTCTGATACATTTCTGTGAGATACATTACTCTTAGTGAGTAAATTGAATTTAAAATAACTTGGATAAGACTCAGGGAGCTTACAAAACTCATCCTGTGGATTATCAGACTTAGGGGGAGAGCTTACAAACCTCAGAACCTGAAGTCAACAAGTCATTTTGAATTCTGAGTGTTAATTTCACTATATTGTTTTAAGTTAAGCTTAATTAACATGGATAAGAATCAAGGAGAGCTTACAAACCTAACCTTGAGGATTGTCAGACCTAGGGGGAGCTTACAAACCTCTCCTGAAGTCAGATTGTTAATTAAACTTAACAACAATTCTGAAATTTTCACATTTGTGTTTTTAACTGAACTTAATTAACTTGGATCAAACTCAGGGGGAGCTTACAAACCTCACACCCTGCAGTTAACTTGTTAATTAAGTTAACAACAATTTTCTGAGTTAATACTTATGTTTGTCATCATCAAAAAGGGGGAGATTGTTGGAACAAAATGTGTTTAACAAGTCTCTTATGAATTAAGGGAAGATTGTTGAAACATTTATGTGTAAACATATCTCTCTTTAAAGTTTTGATGATAACAAAGTGTTAAATAGAAAATTGGTTACTTGCTAATGCTTTGTTCAAGTGTTTTCAGAACCATGTGCTTTATGATTATTTATTATGAATGGTTATGGAAGAACAAGCTTAGAGCAAGGAAGGAAAGCTAAGAAGCAATGTTGCAAAGCTAGAAGGAAATTGGGTCTGAAGAAGTGCTCCTGAAGAAGTGCTCCTGAAGTAGTGGTACTGAACTGAGAAGCTTCTGAAGTGGTCCTGAAGTGGTACTCCTGAAGTGCAGCTTCTGAGTCTGAAGGCAGCTTCTGAAGTCTGGGTGCTTCTGAAGAAGTCAACGCTGAGTCAACTCCTGAAGCCAGCTTCTGATCCGTACAAGGCAGCTTCTGATCCGTACAACTGAAGCAGCTTCTGATGCACTGTTCACAGAGAAGCTTCTGAAGCTGATGTGGCATGGAAAGTGACCAGTACTATGCGCATTTAATGCATGGATGTGTCAGAACAACTCAATGGAACAGTTGTCTCCCTGACCCAAACATTCTCCAGCTTTTAAGGTAGGCCATTTCAAAAATGGTTGCTGCTTTGTTCTGTTTGATAAAGTGCAGCACACATTTGCAGTAACCTAGCCCAATTGCAACGGCTTTTTCCTGAAATTAAGCAAATCTTCAACAGCTCTTTTCTCTCTATAAAAGGAAGAAGATTTGAAGAAGAAATTGTCTAAGACTCTTGAAATCAAATTGCTGAAACCTTGCTCTGTTTTCTGTGTAAAAACTGTCAAGTTCAAAACTCTTAGAAATTCTCATAGTCTTTGTAACTTAGAATTTCTTAAGGTTAAGAGTCTTAACCTGTGTTGTATTAAGAGAACACCTCTGATATTTGATCAAGTGTTCATCCCAAACTAATTCATTTGTAAACCAGTTTGGTCCTCAAAGTCTCAGTCTGTATACTGAGTATTTGTAACCTCATTCCTTTGTGGTCTGAGTCAGAAGCCTCTTGACTTAGTGTCTTGAGCATTGAGAAGTCTCTTGACTAAGTGTCTTGAGCATTGGAAGCCTCTTTCTTAGTGATTGAGCAGTGGAAGCCTCTTCCTTTGTGGTTGAGCACTAGAAGCCTCTTCCTTGGTGGTTGAGCAACTGGAAGTCTCTTTCTTAAGTGATTGAGCAAGTGTAATCTTCAGATTATAGTGAAACTCTCTTGTTGGAAAACAAGGGGACTGGACTACTTCTCACATTGAGAAGGAACCAGTATAAATTCCTGTGTGTCTCTCTTCCCTTCTCATTTTAACTTGTTTATCCGCTGCATATAATTCTGATAACAGTTCAGAACCTGGTTCTGAACTTGTGTTAGTCTTTGAAAAGAAAAAGAACAAGTTTTTAAAGTCACACAATTCAACCCCCCCTTCTTGTGTGTGTGTTTTTCTCACCTTCAGACAACTGATGGACGACTGGCAAGAAGCCAATCTGCCCCGCGTTGATGCGCTCCTGCAAGCTGGCGCTCAGCAGATGCCTCTTGCTGCCCACGCGCACCCTGCTGTTGTCCAGGTGCAGCCTGCTGTTCATCAGCCTCACCACCTAGCAGCAACTGCTGTCACACACTGGATGCCGCCTAGTAGTGGCTGTTACAAGTGCAACATAGACGCGGCTTTTTCGGAGCGGTTCCATCGGACAGGTATAGGCGTTTGTGTCCGCGATGAGACGGGGACTTTTATGCTTGCTAAGGTACTACAATTTCAACACATTTATCCTGTTGCAATTGGCGAAGCTTTGGGTCTGTTCCATGCTCTTCAATGGATGAAAGATATGCAATTAGATAATATCGAATTTGAGACAGATTCGAAGATCACAAGAGATGCATTCCATTCACGCATGAAAGACATTACCGAATTTGGAAGCATCATTGGTGCGTGCCGAGAGTTGTTCTCCTCTTCTTTTACAAACTCCAGGGTCGAGTTTATTCGGCGACAAGCGAATGCGGTGGCTCATGCCTTAGCAAGAGAAGCCACTTCTTTAGCTAGTCCCATTATCTATTATGATATCCCTCGTTGTATTGAAACTATTATTATTAATGAAATGCTATAAGCATATTTTCTTAAAAAAAAAAAGAACATATCCATTATACTTTTGTCAAAAAAAAATATCCATTACTTGGTGAAGCGTTGCAATATACAATATAATAAGCCATGACAAAGGTTCAATTCTCGTGGTCTTATTTTTGCCATTTTCATATGCCTACTTTGATAAAATTTCAAGAATCAAAGAATAATATATTGAATAAATAATAAATAAAATGTCAAAGAAAAGACTGTTGGCAGACTACATAAGAAAAAGAAGGTGAGAGAAGTCAGGGACTATAGCTGCATACACACACACATGGCTCCGCCCTTGATATTAGATCAAGAGCAACGACACAAAAAGAATTTGATATTGTGAGACTTCTAACTCACACTTTACGTGAAATCCTAACACTTCCACCCTTTTAAGAGATAGCGTCCTCTTCGGCTTTCACTCTATTAGCATGAACCTAATGATAGTTATTAGATTTTTGGCGGCTTCATTCACCTACTTGTATTCGTTGTAATGCCTTAATATAACCTATAGGTACCTTTCTATGACCGAACTCTCAATGAAAACATCAGATAAGATTTAAATCCATGAAGAGAAACCAACCTAAAAGAATAGAGTCTATTAGGTTGGAGAACCTCAAGACCTAAGTACGACGTTGAGTACAGAATATTGAACACTTTATATTCTCAATGTGGGACTCCTAACACATGTGTAGCAACAATCGTCATCTCGCTCTTCTAAAATGAATAATTTATTTTATACTGGAAAATGAATAACATGAATCATTAAAAAATGAATGTCTGAGATTCTATCCAAATGCATAACAAATCAGAGCTTGGATCTTCTATTTGTATCCCATGCAAAGTTGTTGGGTTCAAGCAATAGTGATTATGATTTAATATGAAGATGTGGTGTTACATTCTCTTGGTATTTTTGGATCATTAGCTCGTTGTTGCTCTTCATGCCACCTTGAACAAACTAACAAGTGGTATTAGTCTATTAGACTCTAGTTCAATTTGATGGTGGTGAGAGATTGAATCCTAGCTAGTATATATGAATTCTTGTTTTGATAGTCTTTCCTTCGACGTGGTCATAAGGCCAGTTTCATTGGGTTTAACGTCTCTACAAGTAATGTTAGACACTCGTATTTAAGGGAGAAATTATTGAGTTCAAATGGGAGTGACTACTCTTACATCATATGTGAATGAATTAAATGTTTGATTATAAGAGAAACTCATATTCCTAATCGCTTAAAGTTTTGGATGAAGATATGGTATCCTGATCTTTTGGTGATCCCAAATCGTTTGTCCATTTTGTTTCCAACGCACCTCCGAACTCCCCCAACAAATTCTTGCTGTGTGACCGATTCAACCTTCGCCTAGATCCAACAGCTTTGCGGCTGCTACATAGAAATAATCAAGTTCAGAAAATTATTCATCTGTTGGAATATCATCGATTACTTTTTTCACTTTATACTCAGATCACTTTGAAGGACCAAATAACAAATCCTAACAATTGTTCAATTACAGAAATCTTCTCAACCATAGAGAGATCTTCAATAAAAATCATAAAGATAGCAGTATACAATTTCTTTTCCTTTTATATATCTTGCATGACTAGGAGATCATAAATTGAAGTAGTTAAATCAGTCTTGCACTCTGTCATAGCACGAATTTGATATGATTGGATTGTCTTTTTATTGGCCGTATCAATAAAAGTGTATCAAGGACAATTATTTACAAATTCAAAATGATAATGTATCATTACTTAATTTACAATTATTTAGCTAGGATTCTTGAGACATTCATTAAAAATGTCATTTAAAATACTACATTTTGGAAAAAAATGAGTGACATCATATATGAGAGTAGCAATGATAAATTATCACTGTCTTTGTTTTCCATTGCTTTACTAGTGTTATTGTAACATTAAACAGTATAACTTCTAATAATATGTTTGGAATTGCAATATGCTTTGATCAATGGGAAGCTACAATGTTAAGTGTGTTTGGTATCATAAAAATAGAGGTGTGTGTTTGGTTACATTAGCTTCCAATTTCTCGCATATCAATGACTTTTTTTCTTTATTCGTCATTTAGTTGAATCTACAAGTTTGAAAGTTAACACGCTTGCCCATCTTCCACCTTAAAAACAATAGATGCTAAGTTTTGGTTCAACCATATGTAACACCAACATTTTAGATCGAAGATATGTTCAATGTTTGATATTTGTATATCCATTTCAGCATCGAGTCCGCGTGTGTTGTGCCAATACCTGATAGCTATATACTAATTACAAAATTTGTATGACAAGTAGCTACCAAAATTTAAAAATGAAGTGTATAAAGCCACAAAACTAGAAAATGAAAATCCATTAAAATAAATAGAAAACAATAAATATTTTATGATTGGGAATATACTCTATATATGTATATGGCCAAGCTTTGTCTGCTTGTGTCAAGTGCTCTCCTTGCCAGCCATGCTAAAGAAATCTCCAACCTAATCCAACTTCACCTGAGAACCCGACAAAACTAAGGAAGCAAAATAGCAACAAACAAAAAAAATAACAAAAGGTAAGAAACCATGGATAAAAAATAAGGAAATTTCTCTTTGAGCTTCTCAAAAGCTTCTCCCAAGCGACACTTAAGTACCGTTCGATCATCAACTGCAGTTAGTTGTTCTTCAACACTTTTGAAAACGTTTAATCACTTTTTAAATTGGAAGCTGAACCTCAGTTAACGCTGAAGATATTTTAGTCTTTTCGGGATTGCGAAAAAAAAAATGCAATTTTCAAAAAAATTAGGTTGCTTTTGAGAGGCTAGATCCCATCACAAAACCAATTGAAACCCTATGCTATCCTAGTCTTTACCACAAGTTAGAAATAAGAGCAATCAAAAGGGAAAGTGAAAAGAGGACACGCAAAATCAATGTGGAAGAAAGAGATCCTCATTGGCTTCTCACTGCTTCAGTCGACTCTCCAACATATGCTACTTGAGAGGACCCCTTACAGCTCCATGCTTCCCACTACCACTTGTTCATTTCCTTCAAATTGAGTAAAGGGCACCTAACCTCTTTGTCCCTTCTTCTACCCTTTCTTTTTCTTCATGGTACATGATTTTATTTTAAATTGAAAAGTAATTAAATTAGAGTTTTAAAAAAAATCTATGACAATTCTCTACAACAATGATACTAAAAACGTCTGCAATTAAGTCTTATTCAATTGCAACTCAATTGTGATTGTGGACACATCCTCCTCATTTTTCCACAACTCTTTGCAATTTTAGAGATCTCAAGCAACCATAGCCATTAGTTTAAATGAGGTTCAAATTTATTTTTGGGATTTAACCCTTCACTTTTTAAGAGAAAGAGACTTGATAATCCAAAATTTGACTAGAAGGTAAATAAAGCTTGTTCAAAAATTGATTCAACTAGGATTCATACTTTAAATAAAGTTCATTAATTAACCAATTGAACTCGGCCATTTAATGAAAGTTCAAAACTTTGCCTACAAATCAACCGTCACAAAGTTACAACGACCATAGTTTACTAAATGTATGTTTGACATCACAATAATTTACCGGAATATGGTGGCTTCGTTAAGTCACTGTGATACAACATGCAGTTAAAACCTTATACTAAAGATAAAGTGAAAATATCAATATTCTCCTTCTGAAAATTACGAATCAATGTAGATCATTCCAAGTTGGTCCCTGAGAAATGTTTATTAGACCTAGCTATATGTGTAAATGTAACATTTAGGAGACAAAACCGCCGTGATGTTTGGCACGTGTTTACTGATTAGATTTCCATTTTGCTTCTATATGTTTTTCCACTTATGCACAAACACCTGTTCCAGCCACTTGGGAACTGTTTATTGTTGTGCTGACGCGAGGAAGGGCATTTAAGCCATTTCACAAGTACAAGTTCTGCCTCCAAGTTGAGTTATTATGAGAATAGAAGAAAACAAAATGGTATGTACTATGCATAATGGCTATGATGAAGTAAAGTAAACTATTTAATTGGTGGCTATGGGGTATATTGTGTGGTCTTTGATTTTCATTATTCTCTTGCTCATGTATGTCTGAAACTTTGTGGATATTAATGATGGGATAAAAAGTGAAACAAGCAAATGCATAATTGGATAGTGCGTGATATGTATGATTTGGCAACAATAAGACAAAGGAAATCTAGTGAATATATAACAACTATACATTGTTCTCTTATTGGATTACATGTATGACACTAGTAACACTAGCACACCACAGCTACATGCAACTCTCTTTGTACCTATTGGGTCATGAAGGGAGTCAAAGGGATCATCTATGTTAGACCAAACTCAACTACACAAGTGAATTAGACATCACGTCTTAACATAAATCTTTAGTATATTAGATATGGAGGCCCCTAATATGGTTCTTAATTTAAAAGGACCATTGGTGGACCTCAATAAATTACATGTGTTAACCGGTCACCCTTTATCAATCTTGTGGGATCAGTTGACATTTGTTTATAGTTTTAATTATGTGCTCTTTTCTTTGCTAGGAAAAAAAATAGTTATGTATCTTTTCTCTTTCTCCCAATTGTAAAATTCTTCCATAATCACTACCCCTATTTGAACAAAGTTTATTCCTTTCAAAGCCATATTCGTGAATCTTAAGCTACTGCAACTACAAAAAAAATATCAGCTTCATAGATGGCTATTTCCAAGTCAAAATGGATTTGAACAATTCAAAAACTATAGATAAGACTTTCCTCATTTCAATCAATATGATTTATGTTTTTTTAACAAACATTTCAAGCAATATTCTTGATTTATCTATTATCAATAACAGTGGTAAAAATCTCAAACAAGAAACGTACGGAATTGATTTATCTATCATTTCAAGCATACTAGTGTTGGTACCAACTATATTGGTAACTTCAAAGATGCGATTTTTCAAAAGGGGAAAGATTAAGCTTTAATTTTCATTTCACTGGTACAAGAATTGCAAATGGAATTGAGGTTAAACTATATAATCCAGCAAACCTTTAAGGATCCACAACTACTAAAGAAATGGAGGTTTATGAGTTCATTGCTTTCTCACTCATCAACAGAAACTAGGAACCAAATTAACCAAACCATTAAAACTATTTCAATTGCAGAACCGAAAATTGAAAGTGCCCCTATATTACAGTTTCTATGGATGAGTTTTACACGAGAGAGAGAAAGAGGAAGCTTACGGAATTGTATATATTTTTAAATGTTTATAAAGGGTTTGTCTATCATGTGATTGCGCTTGTTAGAACCACTAAAAATAGTAATTTTTTATTGAAAAACAACAATAATTTATTAAAAAGCTACATATTTAATATAAAATAAACAAATTTCAAGACAAAATTATTATCTTAAACTTCTTAACATGTGCAAATTTACACATGATAGAAAAACACATTTAAAAATGCCAACCGGTCTTACCTGGTACCCCTTATAATGGTGACCTGTTATTGTAAGTAATTTATTGAGGTCCACCGATGGTCATTTTAAATTAAGGACCATATTAGGGCTCTCCCATTAGATATATAAATTATCTTTTCTACATTGTTCAACATTCAATTTTTCATTAAATATGAAATTCTAATTCATATTTGCCACAATGGTAGATTAAATTAATGCAATATAGAATATTAAAACCAACAAGAAATAAATTAATGCAAGATGTAATCTATACTATGTATAAAGAAAATAACTCTTTTCAGCTTTTTGGGGTTGACTTTTTCTCTTTCCAAAAATGCTCTTAATTTTCAATACAAATAACACATATAAGAAATAGATAAGAATAAATTTAAATATTAAAATAAAAGTGTAACAAACACAAATGTCCAGTTTTTTCTTTTATCATTTAAAAAGTGTAACAAACTAGATGAGTGTATCTATACTTACTTTTTTATTATATCAATTATACCCTTAAACAACAACTTTTTCTATAATAAAGATTGTTAAAAAAAAGAATTTAGATTATATTTTTTTGTTATATTGTTGGTTTCATTGAAATAGATAATCATAGTTAGTTTGATTTGTTATAATTTGAAAGCATGAAACATTTATATTTTTACTTTTAATCAAAATTAAAATTTCATAAAAAAACACCGTTCATAATTTTCAAACGTTAGCACAACAAAAAGAGCGGAAAGATGGACACTCACGTGCCCGTCTTTTCGCTAGTACTAATAAAAAGAATTAATAAGTATTAAAATATACATTTGTGGGTTGGTTCGGTTTTAAAAAGTGATCCAAAATCCGACCAATCCTAACGGTTTTTAAAAAACATCATCCAAACATATCCAAAAAAATATTTGTTTTTTTGTTGTGGTTTTCGAATTTTTTTTATCGATTTACGGTTTTATTTTGGATCGGTTGGAATTTGAATATCCTTATTATTATGGAAGATTTCAATTCACTCAAAGAGCTTAGAGCATTCCTTATGGTATTTTAAATATGTAGTTTAATTTTTTGATAATTAACTTTGTGCTTAGAGAAAATTATAAAAATTTAATATTTTAAAAATATTTATCACGAGTCAGTGATATAACCAACATCTTTTTTTTGAAGGATTCCAACAACATCTTATAAGCTACCGTTTATCTTTATATATAGTAAAAACAATATGGTCAAAATATATTATAGGAATAGTACACATAGTCAAACTCAAACTAGATCACTTATTTTAAAACGGGGGAGTAAAACTTACTTTAGGTCTCGTTAACTTTTGATGATTATTGATTTACGGTTTACGGTTTTATCGATTTACTTTAGGTCTCGTTAACTTTTGATAACCAACATCTTTTTTTTATCGATTTACGGTTTTATTTTGGATCGGTTGGAATTTGAATATCCTTATTATTATGGAAGATTTCAATTCACTCAAAGAGCTTAGAGCATTCCTTATGGTATTTTAAATATGTAGTTTAATTTTTTGATAATTAACTTTGTGCTTAGAGAAAATTATAAAAATTTAATATTTTAAAAATATTTATCACGAGTCAGTGATATAACCAACATCTTTTTTTTGAAGGATTCCAACAACATCTTATAAGCTACCGTTTATCTTTATATATAGTAAAAACAATATGGTCAAAATATATTATAGGAATAGTACACATAGTCAAACTCAAACTAGATCACTTATTTTAAAACGGGGGAGTAAAACTTACTTTAGGTCTCGTTAACTTTTGATGATTATTGGACCGACTTTACGATCATGTCGTCGAGACTCGGGTCATCGACCATGCAAAAAGCTAAGTGTCACCCTTCCAAATCTATATAACGCAAAATTCACTTTGAAAACTAATTTTTGCCGTACTGTGCTAGATATGTATATTTAATAGAATCTAGTTCACCTTAAGTCTACTAATGTAATGATTTTGTGAAGTATGAAGTACTCAAATGTTTTGGAAAATAAAAATTGTACTCCATGTCGACATGCATTGAAATTAAATCATGTGAAATTAACTACTAGACTAAAAAATCTAGCTAATTCTAGAAATGTACTAGTAGGACTAGAGATTCTCCATGAAACCAGCGTTTGCAGCAAGTTATAGAAATGCACCCTAGTATGTTTTTGTTTTGTTTGTTTGTTAGAGATAAATGTACTCATGCATTCAGACAAATTGTAGTGACCACTCAAATCATTGCACTTTCATGCGATTCTGTGGAAATTCTGCTGATAACGTGTTTGTTTTTCTTATGTATGTGGTCCTAGCTCTTCATATATATACAATTCATTCATCAATCAATATCTTTATTTTTGCATAAATAGAATACTATTCTTTTCTAGAAAATATAGCTGTTAGCCAGATTGGTGTTAATCCAATTAATTTGAAGATTTTGAGATCGATATAGCATATTACCATCTTTGTTATTCACCTATATAGCGCATGAATCATGTCATACTATATGGAAACCTAGGATCTAAGCTAGCTTTCAAAAACTAATTAATGTGACACAGATAGATAGTGCTCTTTTACACCGGTGATTTAATTTTGCTTAAAACTCGATCAAGTATTAAATATGAGAATATTTTTTAGATTAATCGTATAACTGATGTATATATGTATCTGATTTATATATAAACTAGATACATCAATTTATTTAATGAACTTGAATTATTATTTTTTTATATTTAGGATTGGATTCCATACACTATAGATTTGAACTCTCTCATACTATTTCTCTCACGTTGTCATTGCTACATTAATCTCAACCATTCAGCCCACATGTATTTTTTCTCTCATTCATCTGTTTTGTTTTTTCTTTATGATACAATCAACCATTGGATTAAGAGAAGGAGTGATGACCGGGCAAAAGGGGCAGAAGAAGATCCAATTTTGTATACTATTGCATATATGAAACACAAATTCTTTGTTGTCACTCATGGCTGCATGCAGAGAATCCGTGACCGGTCTTGGACAAAAAATATGGATTTTTTGATATTTTTAAAAGAGAGAAAAATATGAAATTGTATAAAAAAAAAAACTCTCATGGACAAGATGGGACTAAAAAATCTGGATACAACAAGAAGGGTTAATAGAAATATGAGTGTAGATCCATTTTTGTCCTTCATAATTTTTATGCATATCAATTTAGTCTTTGAAAAAAAATCCATAGTAGTTCATGACATTTTTACACTAGGGACAAATTAGTTCCCGACTCAATATAATAGAAGGACTAATTTGTTCTTGGTATGAATATGTCGGGAACTATGTAAGTTTATTTTTGTCAAATACTAAATTGATCCGCACGAAATTTAAAGGATTAAAATCGATCTTCAGGCTAAAAAGACATAGCGTATTCCACCCAACAATAATTATCATGCGATATTTTTGTGAACAGTGTTACTTTGTGCTAGCTATCAATTATTATATTAGCATTCCTTAATCAAACTAATCTGTAAGTACTTGCAGAGGAATTATGATCAGTGATTCAGATTTTTTTTTTTAGAGAAAATATTTTTTTTTCCGCTTTTTTCTTATATTGTGAAAAGCATATAGAAATGTGGAAATTAGTGAGAAAAGTAAGAAAAAGGTGGTAGGCAGAGCATAGGCATAGCTCAAATTGATGTAAACTTATGAATTTTGAGAAAGAGCATAATATATCAGAAAATTTGAGCTTGAACTTTTCCCATATCCAAAAAAACACCTTGCATAATAAACGAATATTCTATGTATTAAGGGAAATTCCTCATCATCTACATTGCTAGTGTTGATATCTTTAGAGAGTGACTGAAATGGATGATTTGTATTTCCATTTATTGTCTTGTCAAGAATCAATGCAGCAGTATATCAAGAAATAAGGAATTTTAAATCGTCAATTATTCTTTTTATCATATGCTATAAGTTTGGTGATGTCATCAGAAAAAAAATATCTATCAACATATAACCAGTTTAAGCACTCCTCTGTTCTCAAATGTTTGTGAGTGTATGGGCACATTAGGTAAGAAAAAATATGTGTAAAGAACTAATTTTAAGTCTGCAACTAATTTTGAATGGTTAATTTATTTTAACCAAATTTAAATTTGACTCCAGCCCTGAGAAATTAGTCTCTTGAAAGAGAATTTTGCCACGTATTACGGTTCTATCCGGCTTGAGGATTAATTCTATGTGAATAACTAAATATTGTTTCAATTCATTTGGGAACTATTTTAAAGATTTCTTGAATTATGGTGTAAATAAGAGCAGCCACATAATTTATTGGTAAGATTTCTGAATTCGAATGTATGGTGTGAGCACGAATGCATCTAACCTTCACTTATTAACAAACAAAGTACTCCACTTTCTCACCCTTAAAATAATAATGTATCATGATTCATAAACAAACTTTAATTTTTTTTTTTCTGTATCGTCATATGTTCTTTTGAGTGCAAAATTAGTTTAAGTGGTACATGCAAGACTCATACCTTTCTTTCCTTAAAATAAAGACAAAAGTTAGACACCAAAATATAATGACATATATTCCATTTTTTCCCTTAAATTACTTCCACGAAATTATCTGTCATGATTGGTAGTAGTCTGGTAGTTTTTTTAGGGTGCGTTTGATATGTTAAAAAATAAAGGACAGAACATGACAGCTCTATTTGTATAGCGTTTGATTTGTAAAATTGTTTCTGAGACAGGACAAACTAGAGACAAGAGACATGACAAAAACAAAAACTTTTGTCCCTCACTAAACCACAGCACAACTTTTTGTATCACGTACAAGTTATCTAAAATACAAAAATAGTTTTTTGTCTGTCAAAAATCGTATAAGACCAAAAATTATTCAATACTATAAAAGTTTATCTTGTATTATTCTACCTTGTGTTGTGTTGTTCTGTCTAGTACAACTGCTTAACAAATCAAACGCACCACCTAATAGTAATAGTGGAAAGACGGTCACATATCTATTCACTTTTCTTTATTGTATTTCATTGTATACATGTTTATTGTATTATATTATAAAATATTAACTTTAATTTAATACATTTTATGTGTTTTTAAATTTAAATTTGAAAATGGATTAGATTATTAAGGGCAAATCTACAAAAGAAAATTAACTAAAAGAAATAAATTTTCAATTTTCCTATAATTTTGGCGGAGATTTAAGTTCAAATTTAAATTTGAAGAAAAATATGAGTTTGTAAGAGTGATTTTATCCAAAACAAAAAATATCAGACCAAGAAATAGTTAATAGGTGGTAAACTTTTGAGTTGCTATTATAAAATGGTATAGATTATGATGAAATTTTCAATTGTAGAATGTGCTAATTTTGTTTTTCTTACTGGAGTGCCAAGATAATTTTTCTTTGTTCCCTAATCATAAGGTAAACATAACAAAATTTGAAAATTGCAATTATATTTACAATATATTATGGCTAGGCTACTGAAGTGTGTAGTTCTGTCCCAAAAAAAAAAAGAGGTGTGTAGCGATCCAAACTCATTTCATAAACGATATTTTTTTTTTTACAAAAAAGGAACAATGATCACATAATGTCACTATAACAATTGACTATAACTTAAGATTTTCCAATAATTGAATACTACATTTAAATTCATGAATAGAAAATTTAACCAGACTTAATTATTAAGTTCATATCCTTTTAAAAAAAAAAGTTGACAATAAAAAGTTGAATACAATACAGATTTATTTTTTTTAACAAATATAAGATAGCATATATAACTTAATGAGCTTCCCAAAAATGAATTATTTAGAAAAATTTGAGTTTGATTTATGATACAACAATGTTTTATTAGAATTTATTTATCTTATGTTCAAACTTCACATTATCAACGACCATTCCTTAAAAATCAGAGAGTTATCAAACAAAAAAAATACCGAAGCATATGTATTTAGTTTCTATCAGCGGCACTGTACCGATGGATAAGATGTGGTAGAGACTCGCCGCGTCGCCAAATCAAAACTAGGCAGAGATGTTAATTGGTACTCCCTTCGTCCCAAAATATAAGCAAAAATTGGTCAACAAAAATTAATGTATTTGGTTCAAAATTTGTACCAAATACATCAACTTATGTTGACTCATTTTTACTTATATTTTGGGACAGAGTAGTACTTGAGAGTGACCTATAATATATCGCCAATTGGCCCCTATGATTTAATTTGATTTGATCCCTTATTGGCATCATCAAGCACTTCACTCCATCATGAAATTAACAAGTGCTATCCTCTATTCCTTATTATTTGAACACCAAATTTAATCATGTCATTCTTACATTATTGCTTAAAAACAATAAAATAATTGAGCATACTATAAAAAGATTAAAAAAAACATTTTCATTGAGTTTGGCTCACAATTACGGATAAGTTGACAGCATCGGTTGAAGGGAGTGAGGGAACCTTGTCCATGGACTTGGCCAAAACGTTTATGTAAACGACTGAAGAGTATAAGGGGTTATCTTGTTTCGATATGGTTCGGGAAATGTTGTAATTTAGATAGTATTATTTATAAATCATAATTATTTATTGGTAATACAAAAGAATTAGAGTGTTGTGAAATCGGACACATGCAAACTTAATTGAGCTTCACCGTCAAACATTGTATGTTATTGTTTATGTATTTTTTTTTTTTTGCCCCATGGGACTAAACACTTAGAGTGTGACCCAACTCACTTGATAAAGTTAGCTCAACATACTTAGGATATTTTTGCTACGAGATTGAATTTGTTCAATCTAATTAACCTCACAAGATAAATTTCCAAGATGAATATCATCCCCCATTCATAAACAACGTTCATGTCAATGGTCATCCAATTTGGCATTTTTAACATATGAGAAATTCTTTTTCTCCACCAAATTGAACACTCACCGATTTAAAGTAATATATATACAATGAACTCTCCACACAAAAAAGTGATCGCCATTCACCAAATTTTCTTCCACAAAAAAACAATGCAATTATTGCCACGGGGAATCCATATTGTTCATGCACACAAACACAACAAATAAAGAATATCCAAGGCCTCACGTATTATTATTAGTCTTGTTACTAAAAGGAGGTCACGTGTGAGCTTGATGATGATATCATTTCTTACACGCTTCAAATTAAATCAAAAAGGCTCCTCTAACAATTTTTATTTTATTTCTATAATTATATATTTTAGGACAATTCTAACGTAACATCGCTATGTGGGTGGAGGCCTATAAATACAATAGAAGGCGTGACGTTTATCACTTAGGAGACGCAAAACACAAACAAATTCAAGTGTTCTTGTCTTCCTCTGTACACAACTCTGTTTCTAAATTTTTAGTACCATAATACTAATAGAGAGAAGAAAAAAAATGGAAGGAGATAGGTGTAGTACAAGTATTTTTCAGAGATGCAAGCCTTACATAGCAATGATTTCTCTACAATTTGGTTTTGCTGGTATGAACATAATAACAAAGGTTTCACTCAACCGTGGAATGAGTCACTATGTGCTTGTTGTTTATAGACATGCTTTTGCTACTGCAGTTATTGCTCCATTTGCTATAGTTCTTGAAAGGTATCCATCATTCATTCTTAATGGGGAAAAATTCTTAAAGAAAATCATTAGCTTAATATTTGAATCATTTTCTCATCACGCTTTCTTTCTTGTCATTGGCAGGAAGATAAGGCCAAGAATCACATTCCTCATGTTTATGCAAATGTTCGTGTTGGGACTCCTTGGGTTAGTACTTTTCTCGCTCTAGAATTAAGGACTCAGATTCTCTACGGTCGAAATTTCCTACAAGCACTTCAGTCGGTATCTTGACTGTTATAGATATTGAATGGCTTACACCGTGATTTTGATAAATCAAAATTGTCTGGTCTAAAGCAACGGTCAAGATCACTGACTGCGAGGAATCCGCTTGTGTTCATTCTAAAAAATATATGCCATCCAAAAATGTTCTAAAATTTGTTATTGTTTTTATTAGGCCTGTGATTGATCAGAACCTATACTATGCTGGGTTGAAATTCACTTCCCCAACCTACTCATGTGCTATTAGTAATATTCTCCCAGCAATGACATTTGTCATGGCAGTTATTTTCAGGTATATATACACAATCAACTAATCAATAATGATAAAAATATCATATGTCTTCTTTTTCCTTTATATTCTTTTTATGTTTTGGTATTAAATGAACTAACTTGGTTTATTTGGAATGAATTAGGATGGAGAAATTGGACATGAAAAAATTAAGATGCCAAGTAAAGGTGATTGGAACTGTAATTACAGTTGCTGGGGCCATGTTGATGACATTATACAAAGGACAAGTTATTAATATATTGAGTTCTCAATACATGCATCATCCTAGAAATTATGAACCTGAAAACACTACTGATTCTGGTGAAAAAGATTGGGTTAAAGGTTCCATTTTGCTCATAATTGCTACTTTTGCTTGGGCTTCTTTCTTCATCCTTCAGGTATGTAAATGTTTATAAAATTAAGAAAGTGGAGGATAAAATTGAAATTATACATTATTTGAATATTGATTTTTTTTTTTTGTGATTAATGCAGGCTGTGACATTAAGGAAATATTCAGCTCAGCTCTCACTCACAGCCATAGTGTGTTCCTTGGGCACACTTCAATCAATTGCTGTTACTTTTGTTATGGAGACCAAGCCTAATGTTTGGAGCATTGGTTGGGACATGAACCTATTAGCTGCAGCCTATGCTGTAAGTCTCTCCCCTGTTATCAAAGTTTTAACTTGCAGTCGCCGGTTGAATCACAATTTTTTATATTACAAAAATTAGTGACGGAAAAAAGAAAAAAGTTAGTAACAGATATAGAAAGACATTTCACGTTTTTCTCTTGAATTTTCCTAGTTAATTTGAGTTTTTTTAGTAGTGTAATGATCTGGTTCTGGTGACACTGAAAAAAAATGATGTCGCGGCCAAGATCGCAGTCGATATTTCTTTTTTAACCCTATTTTTTATGCTTGTTGATGAATTTATTTATTGAGGGTATTAATGGATGTAAACTTTGGTGAGCAGGGTATAATATCATCAGGTCTTACCTACTATGTTCAAGGGATAGTCATGCAAAAGAAAGGGCCAGTTTTTGTCACTGCTTTCAGTCCTTTAATGATGATCATTGTGGCAATTATGGGCACTTTCATCCTTGCAGAAAAATTATATCTTGGAGGGTAAGTCCATGTTATATAATAAAGTTTTTTATTATTATTTTGTAATTGAAGTGGCATTTATCTCCATTATAATTTTGGGGAAAAATAATTGGTGACAAATGTGAATAATGCAGCCACATTTTTTTTTTGGTAATTGCGATGCTGATACATCTCAAACTTTAATGTTGCATCACAAGTGGACCACAAATAAAATTAAAACCTTGTTGAATCCAATGAACTATGAACATATCAATTTTAGTGAGAAAGAAACTTCACTTTCATGCGGTTTCTTCTCTATGCTTTCTATCATTTTCTTATCATAAAACCAAAAAAATAAAGCATTTAAAAGGAAATATCACAATTATAAAAAAGCACATAGGAACGGTGGTAAACACTTTGGTGTGATTATTAATTAATTAATTAATTAATTAAATTTGTGATTGCAGTGTTATTGGAGCTATTTTGATCGTAATAGGACTTTACTCAGTTCTATGGGGAAAAAGCAAAGAAAATAAAGAGATTGAAGCAGAGACAATAACTGAGGGAACGAAGTGTTGTGTAGAAAATGGAGTAATATTGGAAACAGTGATTGAAGGAGTTGAAGAAGCAAATGACATTGAAATGCAAAAGGGTGAAGCTACTAAAGTGTTGAGGGTAGCAATTATTAGTGTTCCAAAAGTTTAAATATGTAGATATTATTAGGAAAAGAAGAATAACAAAAAAAAAATGTGCAATGAAAAAAATGATCACGTAGAGTTGAGAAATTGGGAGGGGTTTTGTTTTTTTGTACCTTCTTCATCCTCATCATCATCACTACCTTTCTTTGGAAAACTTTGCTAAAGCATTTTTGGTGGTCGATTAGGACCATTAAGTGTGGGCCCGGTTGTCCATAATATAACTTAATTAAATTTTGCATACTTTGTTCAAAAGGAAATTATATCGAGGAACTCTTTTACTTCCTGCTTTGTTCAATTATTAAGAAAAATGTTGTTTATTTTTTTTAAAAGTAATTTAGTGGCTATAACTTACATTTTAAGGTGAATAACTGAGGTGTTTGGAGATCAAACCCAGACCACTGCATATAAAAATGTATTTTCCTTATCAACTGAGTTATGCTCACATGGATAGAATTCCGTTTATTAGAATCTAGAGTGTAGACATACATCGATGTGGATAAACTAATAAATGCACCTTTTATAACCTCAGAACATAACAATTTTTTTAAAAACTCGGTATCTGACCCAAGAATCGACTAATCCGAGTGAACCAATGTCAGCGTCCACTTGCGGAGGCCTCATTTAAAGCCAATATGGACTTAGCTCACTGAAATTGACACTAGAGAGAATCGAACCTGAGATATTGAAGATGAATGTGTTAATAATAAACAATTTTTGTGTAAACAATCCGTTGAGTATTCATTACGAGGAATTAGTTAAGAGCAGTGAAAACATTATTTATACCCTGAATTTGAGTGTGTCGACCTTCTTTTCAAGGATATGTTCCCTTTTATCTCTCAATATAAGCATCCAAGTATCCAACGTGATACAAATACAGCATATGTTATGTAATAGATACCCCTTACTCGTAAATTATCTAGGGTGGAATAATTACATCACAAATTCATTCCAAGTGATGCAATGCAGCAATGGAATTTATTAACCACTTAAGAGATACAGATTTGCACATCCGCAAAGTGCTTACAACATATTCTGATTCTTAAATCTCTTTTGCAAAATTTAATCCCAGATCCGGGGCACCAACATGTGTCAATTAACTAGTAGCCATTTTGAGGGAGAAATTTATACTTCATTCGAATACAAATATGAGAAAATAAATAAAAGTAATCAACCCAGGAGCATTTTGATTTTTATTCGATGTAAGAGATTTTTTGCAGCTTAACTAGAGGTTCTGGTTTAGATGCAATATAAAGAATACATAAATGTTAAATTTTTTTAGGAAGAATTTTATCATTTATTATGATTTTATCTGCTGATTTGAGTGAATATTTTCTACCGTTATGCGGAGAAGATATCCGGTTCACATAAAAAATAAAAGTAATCAAAACAACGCTAATTAACAATATTAATTTAATCCTTACCAAAAAATATTAACTTAATCTTATTAAGCTTTTCCTATATAATTGTTTAGACCTAAAAATTATTTATGAAGAGTCAACCGATAAACATAGACTTGATGAACTTTGAAGTCGTTAAGGAATTCGTAGTCCAATATCATTGTTTTTACTTTTTTTTTTCTACGTATAATCGTTTTAACCTAACTCTTAGAAAAATAAAAGTTTTATTTGACTTTTAATTCATAAAGTTTCTTAAAAAACATATTAGTTTTACCAAAAAAAGTCAGTAATTTTTTTTCATAAAATCTCTTTACTAGAAATAATCAATCATATTTAAACATGTCAGACGTTAAATATAGCCACTTCTTCAAATCGACATTCAAATTTTGTAAGAATATAATTCATCTCTGCTAGATCCATTCTCCATTTGATCGTGTATTTTCTATAAACTCGGTGAAGGCAATTTATATTAAAGAGAAACCGACTATCTCAAATGAAATGCATGATTGAATGTGCATCATCATCTTACAACTTGAGGCTACATGTTTTAAACACCAATACAAATCATATCTGAAAAAAACTAAAAACTTGAATTTGCTTGCGATGTGAGGCATATGTGATGGCTAATTAGCATAGACACTTGGTCCACTACCTACTGCAACATGATTGTATATCCACTTTAGTCCTTATAATAGAGAGATGGGTCGGTTACTATGTTTTCCAATACTTATGATAAAACGTTTTTTTACTTAAAAAAATAATGATGAATCATTTGAATTCGGTTTTTAAATACAAACTAACATTAATTTTTAATTGAATGATATGAATATTTCATGTAAGAAAATTATTACCAAATTTGTCCACAAGTCATGGCTCAATTGACAAATATGTCGTAATTGTTAGCTCAAACATTATGATTGAGATTTGAACCCCTCTACTTGTGCTTGTGAGTTTAAAATAGCTTCGTCATTTCGTCAAACTACTAAAAAAATTATTACCGAAGTCGAATATATTCATTAATAATTAATAATTAAACAAATATTAGATATTGAATACTATTAATTAATAGCTCGTTATGGGGAGGAGGGAACTAGGGTGAAGGCGGGAGGAAAAACGTGGTTCAGTTGGTGGAAAGAATGGGTATTCATAGAGGATCAAGGTTAGGGAGTGGAAAGTTGGTTTGCTATGATAATTTGTGAGGATGGTGGGTGATGGGACCAAAACTTTTCTTTTTGTTAGATTAGTGGTTGGAGGGTGGCCCTTTGTGTGATAGGTTTAAAAGCTTTTTTAATTTATTAGAAATTCATTTGGCGACGGTGGCTGAGATGTGTACCTTAGGGTGGGGTGTTTGCGAAGAAGGTTGGAAGTGGCGGAGGAGGAGTAGATGGGGGAGTGTAGCATATCATTGTCTATATTTTTTTTATAGGATGGTGTGGATGACAAATGAGATTAGAATATAGATTTGAGCAAAGGCTACACACTTAGCGGCGTCCACCATATGTTGTCTTATGTGGAGCAGGTTGATCGTTGTGACAGTTATGATATAGTTTGGAACAAAACAACTCTTTTGAATGTCTCTTTGTTTTCTTGACGGTTGTTACAAAATCGCTTATCAACGAAAGATAATCTGATTTGGCGTGGAATTATATCGTCTAACTCTATTCTTTGTTCGAGCAACTTTGGGAATGAGGAAAGTGCATGCCACCTATTTGTGGGATGTAGTTTTTATGGTAACATTTGGTTTCTCATTCACCAATGATTAGGTATTCATTGAGTAGACATGTTCTATATTTCTAACCATCTCATTCAATTTGGAAGTTTAACAGGTGACTTTAGAAAGAAAAAAAATGGTCTTCGGTTAATTTGATTTGGCTAGTTTATGTTTGAGTTCTATATTAACTATTTTCAACAAAAAGAATTGTCTATACATTAGCTATTTGATAAAGTGAAACTTCTATATTTATGCTAGTTTAAAGCTAAACACAAAAAATTAGCTTTTGATTTTCATCATTGATGGCTAAACCCTCTTCGGTGTTTGAAGCATGTTACCTAGCTAGAATTTGTTTTGCTGCCTAGTTAGTGTTTTGTTGTTTTTTCTTATCGGCGCTGGCCTTGTAATTCAGCTTGTAACTACTTTTGAGTCCTTGCTTTGCACTCCTTGTGCAGGTTGAAATCTCTTATTAGTTTAATATATTTTATTTTGGCTTTCTCAAAAAATTACACAAATTCTTAATCATATTTTTCTATCTTATTACCGTGATATTATTTCTTGAAATTTGTTTATACTAACAAAGATAAAAAGACACGGTTGAATGTGTAAATTTTTTCCCAATAATATATAATAAATTACAGAAGAGTTCAAATTATCTTTATATATATATATATATATATATATATATATATATATATATATATATAATTTACCATTTTTTTATGTTATCATATGCCAAAATCTAGTTTTAGTCAATCATTTTTAAAGAAGCTGCACCTGCTTAAGCTGATCTCATCAGCTATCATTCATCAAATAATTAGATGCCCACTAGATTTGTTTGGCTATGTTGGGGGACATGTTTGAAATCCCTATTTCCATTTCATAGTGCATGACACTCTCCTTCAATTGACAAAACTATTGATTCGTGAACATCCATCCATTAGAAGCACCTCATAAACAACCATTTTATAATATGTTTTAGAGTGAATATATATTGATTCTTCTGGTCCTTTACAAAAACGTAAAATTCTGCTTGGCAATCTATGAGAAACAGTATATGACACATGACACATCAATATTACATTGTTTCAAGTGAAATTATATTTGGGTATCTAGTAAGATCACCAATTCAAGTATTTGGATGGAAAAATGTGGTTGTAACTTGAAAGAGAAAAATTCACTAAAAAGAAACTCAAAATAATTATTTAGCTATGTAAATAGTTTGGGTGAGAGTTGAGACACAAAAGTAGAAAAAATAACAACATAAAAATAGAAGCAAATATAAATTGTTTAATTTCCTTCTTTTCTTTTGTTAACAGAGTAGGTCCCATTCATTCATAGAGCTAAAAAGTCAATATTACACCATGTGTACAAAAACTACTCACTGTTAAGGTAAAGTACAAAATTAATGCAAAACAGAATATATAAGATTTTCTTGTGGCTTATAAATCCATCAAATACATGGTTATATAAGAATGAAGAGATACTCAATCTGTTTTTGTCTCAGGTAGGTCAATTCTGGATAATGCTATGGCTCCTATTGAACTGGTTCACCATATGAAATCTAAAGTCACAGGCAACAAAGGGGATGTGGCCTTCAAGCTTGATATTAGCAAGGCGTATGATAAGATAGACTGGAATTACCTCAGGTGTGTTATGCTCAAAATGAGTTTTTCTCATTAGTGGGTTACTTGGATAATGATGTGTGTAGAGACTATTAATTACTCGGTACTAGTTGAAGGGCTTTCATCCCTAATTCGAAAGGTGGAGGCAAGTGGTCTATTCATGGGGTCAAAATCTGTACAAATGCTCCCATTGTTTCTCATCTTTTATTTGCGAATGATTGCTTTTTGTTCTTTAAAGCCGAACCTTCTGAAGCAACAACTATGAAGAATATCCTAGCAGTCTACGAGCAAGCGTCTGGCCAAGCAATTAATTTTCAAAAGTCAGAGATTTTCTTCAGCAGAAATGAACCACAAACCAAGCAAAATAATATTACTAACATCCTTGAAGTGTAAGCTGTTCTTGGGACAGGGAAGTACTTAGGCCTACCATCAATGATTGGCAGAAGCAAAAAAACCACCTTTAATTTCATCAAGGACCGTATTTGGAAGAGGATTAACTCTTGGAGTAGCAAATGTCTCTCAAAAGCAGGAAGAGAAGTTCTAATTAAGTCGGTTCTCCAATCCATCCCGACATATTTCATGAGTATTTTTACCCTACCGTCTACTTTATGTGATGAGATAGAAAAAATGCTTAATTCCTTTTGGTGGGGTCATTCTGGAGCACAAAATAAAGGTATTCATTGGCTTTCTTGGGATAACTTATCCATCATAAAAAGGATGGAGGCATGAGCTTTAAAAGTTTGCCTATTTTCAATTTAGCGATGTTGGGAAAGCAAGGTTGGCGTATTTTGACTAATCAAAATTCTCTTATTGCCCGTATCTATAAGGCCAGATATTTTCCTAGGTGTGACTTTTTAAGCGCCAAACTGGGACATAAACCGAGCTTTGTGTGGCGAAGTCTGTGTAACTCAAAATTCATTCTGAAGGCAGGGAGTAGATGGAAAATAAGTGATGGGGATAACATCTCGGTTTGGAACAACAAATGGATTGCAGGTAATATCACTTTGAACTCTCCCTCTGAAGGTGATTTTCATATGTCCCACTTGCGAGTGTCTCACTGTATGTTGCAAAATCAAAAGAAATGGGATGTTCCTTTTCTTGAAGCCATTTTTTATCAGCAAACAGTCACTAATATTACAAATACTCCATTATACCCGTCTGTTACTCGGTTCGTAGTGCCTATCGTTATTGTATGCAGGAACTACTCGACACGTCTGCTTTTAAAATTCCAGGTAATTGGGATTTGATTTGGAATTTAAAAGTGCCTCCGAAAGTGAAAAATTTTATGTGGAGACTCACTAGGAATGTGTTACCAACTAGAATACGACTCTGGGATTAGTGAGTTAACTGTCCTGTAACCTGTGTACTTTGCAATTCTGCAGAAGAACACAATTTCCACCTATTTTTTGCTTGCCCGAGCAGTTGTAATATCTGGAAAATGTCTGTTTTATCCCATATTGTGAGTATAATCACTATTTCAGAAGGCAATTGCAGCAATTGTATCTTTCAGATACTACATAAGTTGTCATGCGGAGATGCAACTTTATTTGCATGTATTCTTTGGAGTATTTGGAAACAACGAAACAACAAAGTATGGAATGATGTTGTAGATGCGCAATGCTTTGTTTTAGATAGGGCAAAATGCTTGCTAGCTGATTGGGAAGCGGTCAAGAAGGTAGGTACCAGAAAGAATTCTGTTAATACTAACAACACGCAACAACATCAGTCCAGGGAAGTTAGGTGGAATAAACCGAGTATTGGTAAGATGAAATGCAACATTGACGCTTCTTTTCCAAATCATGATAATAGAGTTGGTATTGGGATGTGCATAAGAGATGATAGTGGTACTTTTGTTCTTGCAAAAACGGAATGGTTTGAACCTAAATGTGTTGTGCACATCGGAGAAGCTTTGGGTTTGTTGTCAGCACTTCATTGGATTCATGACCTTCAATTATGACATGTGGATTTTGAACTTGATTCTAAGAAGGTGATAGATAGCTTTAAGTCAAACAACCCTGACCATACAGAATTTGGATCTATCATTCAAGAGTGTAAAGCTCTAGTTAGTAACTTTTATGAAAACTCTAGTGTCGAGTTTGTGTAGAGACCCATTAATTAGCAAAGGCGGCCACATTGTCAACTAGTTTCCAGATTTTGGTTGAACTACCATATTGTATTGAACACATTTTAATTAATGAAATGCTATAAGTTTCCTTTGCTAAAAAAAAGAATGAAGAGAGACAAACCAAATTCTTTAATTTCAACAGAAAAGAGGTGAGGAATTGTGATCAAACTCAAAATCATCTTGGTTTTCAGGATCGGGCTGAAAAATCGGAAACATCAACCCAACAGGGAGAAATCACTAAATAGGCTGTTACTTTAAGCACCCCCAGTTTTTACTATCAACTTTATTGGACATTTTTTTACTTTTGATTTTGATATTATCCTGATGTATATTCGTTCGTTATTTGAAAGTCAACACAAAAAAAAATACAATTATATCATTTTAAATTAGTTGCATTTTGATTCCTTAAAATATTTTAAACTTTATTCATTTATGATCGTTATATTTGATAAAAAAAATTGCAGGTTTCCTTTTAAGAAAAAATGTTGTAGGTTTCTAAAAAAAAATATTAAAAATATGCCAATTTTTATGAATTTTTAACTAAATGTACTAACAATAAAATAGTTTACCACACTCATCCGATCAATATGATTTGATCATTATAAAACCTAAAGTTTAAATTAATCTAATTTTTTTATTATAAAATCAGAAAATAGACTTACATATTTTTATTTTATTGCTGATGAAAATATTTAACTTCTAATGATTTTAACTTGTCTACATTCAAAGGCTTATTCTTTAAATCTACATATTTTAAGTACAAGTTCATTTTTTAAAATAGTAAAGTGAAAATCCCTAATAAAAATAGTAAAGTGAAACAAAAAATAATTAAGATGATATAGATTTTATATAAAGTAATTTATATACATTGTGGGTGTATAAAATCTAAAACTCATAAAAACTCATCAAACTCATAGAATAATTCATCAAACTCATAAACAAACACATATTTTCATCGTACAAACCTAGAAATCCAGATTTTATTGAAAAAATCTTATAAACCCATAAATTCATTTTTCTACATAATTTTAATCATCTTTTTTTCACTCATCAAAAAAATCAATCATATCAAAACCAAAAAATAACCATAATCAAATTCCAACTCGTTACACAAACAAAAGAAACAAGGAAAATTGAAGAAGAAATGGTGAAAAAAGATGAAGGTCACGTTATGTTGTTCGAGTGTTAGGTTGATTGATGAGAGAAAATGAAGAACATGAAATTTTCATGAAATCCTGCATTTTTTTTATAAAGATAGGAGTTTTGTGATGATTTTTCTAAGTTTTTGATGAATTTTATGGATTTTTGTTTTTTTAAAAAAATTTCAATTAATATAATGATGTTGATATTTATAACATAAAAAATTAAATGTGAAAAAAATAAAAAATAAAAAGATAAAAAACGAAAGTGCTACCGGAAATTAAGTTAAAAGCGAAAATATATAATTTTGCCAAACTTTTATTCGAAAAAAAGATATTGATAATGATGATGATGTGTGGTAATTAAGGAAATATGTGTCAACTGAAAGCTCCAAAAGGAGGGAAACCAATAACGGCTTATCCTTTCTTAGAAAGTTGAACCTCTTCCTTTTTTCTCTTTTATCTCTTTTCATTCCAATGACACTCTCTCTACAAAATGAAGACTCAGAATTTGCACTCAAGGAAATTGGAAATGAAGGTCTCACTAAACAGATTCTTAGAAAAGGTGTCACTTGGCAAACTCCATTTTCTGGTGACCAAGTTGAAGGTTACAAACCATATCACTCTCTAACTATACTCCACTTGTTTATGTTTCACCTCATGATTCATAAACCATAATGTTTTATGTTTGTGTCATAATTCAGATAAAGGGTCATGCTTAATTTTTCATTATTTTCACCTTTCAGTTCATTTCAGAGGACAAGTTGAAAATGGACCACCTATAGAATCCAGTTATGATAAAGGGTCCTCCTTTCATTTCAAATTAGGCCAAGGTATGCACCTTGTTTATTGCATAATGCTAGAAAAAGTTGAATTACCGACGGAAATTATAGACAGAAAAAATGAAGATTGCTCTCTTTTAGATTAGTACATTTGTATCATTTCAGAAATGAATATGAAATTCTTTGGTTTTGATGTTACTTTTAAATTAGGCTAAGTTATTGACTTTGGTTGCAGGTGAAGTAATCAAAGGTTGGGATGAAGGAGTTGCTACGATGAAGAAAGGGGAGAGAGCAATCTTCAAGATACCACCTTCCTTGGCATATGGGGAAATAGGTTCTCCACCGTTGATTCCTTCGAATGCAACTCTCGTATTTGAGATTGAAATGTTGTGTTGGAGTACCATCAGAGACTTGACTGGTGATGGAGGAATCGTGAAAAAGACAATAAGGGAAGGAGAAGGATGGGCTACTCCAAAAGAGCTTGATGAAGTGCTAGGTACCTTGCAATCATAATTATAATAATGTTTTATATCATCAATGAACGAGTGATTTACTTAAGAGTTTAATTTTGATACACCGTATTAGTGTAAAAAGATGTGTTTATACTGTTAACTAACAAATCACAAACGATGATATATTTGACTTTAGAAGTAGTTATGATTAAAGTCAAATGTAACTAATGTTGTACATATACCTACTAATTTAACAGTGAAATATGAATCAAGGCTTGAGAATGGGATGCTTATCGAGTCTGATAAAGGTGTGGAGTTTAATGTAAGTGATGGTAAGTTCAAGCATTAAACACTTGTTTTTTTTTTTTTGGAAATAGATTTGGTACGGTTAGCAGTCATTGCACTCAATGATCTCGACCGTTGATAAGATATCAGATGTTGAGATTTCGAGTTTCGGATCTATCAAAGTCACGATGCGAGTCATCGGATTTTATTTTAATGACTTAGATTGTTCGGACTTATGGAAGGAATTATTGAATTTAGTGAGTTCAGGTCCATTTCTACTATTGTTAGAATTATCTAGAAGTTATCTGAAATTTTCTCATGTGTTTGAAAAATAAAAATATTGATCAATCTCTTGGATGCTTCATTATGTATATTTGGATTAGGCTATCTTTGTCCAGCCATGAGTATAGCAGTAAAGACAATGAGAAAAGGCGAGGTGGCAGAGCTTAGTATGAAATTCTGTTGTAAGTTTATCATAACTTAAGTCACTCTTATTTCTGACAAAGTATGTATGTATTGCAATAATATTTTAATTTTACATCTAAGTTTTGTTTTTATTGCATTAGTTGTTCATTGTTTAATAATGTGACTAATATCAGGACATAATTTTGCAGATGGCGTTATTAGTCAAAACTCAAACAGAACCATTGAGCTTCATGGTTTACCAGATTCTAATTTAATTAGCATCAAACTTGAGTTGGTATCATGGAAAATTGTTACTGATATCACAGGAGATAAGAAAATACTGAAAAAGATTAATAAGGACGGCGAGGGGTTTGATCGTCCTAATGAAGGATCGCATGTGAAAGGTAACCTATACTTCATACGGAAATAGATTTGATGCAGTCAACCGTCATTACTGCCAATGATTGGACTTTTGTGGAAGATTTTACGGTTGAAATTTCAATTTTGGATTGGTCAATGTCACAATGTGAGTCATTCGATCTTTTGTAAAATGACTTAGATTGTTAACTGATTTTATTCATTTTGTGCAGTGATATATTTCTGTAAAGGAAAAGATGGTACAATTGTTGAGAGGAAAGGGTCAAAGGAAGAACCTTTTGAGTTCACAACTCAAGAAGGTATATTGTTGATGTTTTACAAGAACAAGGGTCATGTACATTTGTTAGTAGTTACTATCTCTTTTTGTTCTGTTATTATTAATTTTGTGCTACTTTGATCTATGCATTTTCAGAACAAGTGCATGAGGGTCTAGAAAGAGCAATAATGACAATGAAAAAAGCAGAACAAGCTCTGGTGACTATCAATGCTGAATATTTTTGTGACCATAATAATTTGCAAGGAAACAAGGCTAATAATAAAATCCTTTATTATGAAGTTGAATTAGTTGATTTCACTAAGGTTAGCTTCTTCTATGTATTGCTAATATGAGTTCCATCAATTCAAAACATCAATACATGGTTTTATATTTTTACGTATAATCGATTTTTCGCAACTTCTGTGAACAGGAGAAGCCATTTTGGAAAATGGAAACTCAAGAGAAACTAGAAGCTTGTGAGCAGAAGAAGCATGATGGAAATCTGCTATTCAAGGCTCAAAATTTCAGGCGCGCATCCAAGAAATATGAAAAGGTCTGCTTCCGCGATCTGAGCCTATGTGATACCAATTTAAAACCTTGTATACATAGATAAATCATGCACAAATGGATCTCAATGCAATTTAATTAGATGGATAAGGGAACAAAATTCTTTATTGATTTGGTATTGTAGGCTGTAAAATACATTGAATTTGATCACACATTCAGTGACGGCGAGAAGGATCATGCTAATACCTTGAGATTATCCTGTAATTTGAACAATGCTGCTTGTAAACTTAAATTGGAAGAGTACACTGAAGCTGCTAGGCTATGCACAAAGGTATTCTTTGATCCTAATGCACTTAATTAATGCTTTTATTTCAAATGGCAAAACTGTTTTTTAAGTACAAATCTACTTTTCTATTAAGACCAATGTATAAATTGTTTTCTATGCAACATATGTTACTCGCTCTGTCTCATATTAAGTGTCGTTTAGGATTATTCATCAAAAGAAATAAATTAACTTAGCAATATTGGCAAAAAGTTGAAATCTTAAATTGATCATGTCTTGAAACAGGTCCTAGAACAAGATCCCTTAAATGTCAAGGCTCTTTACAGAAGATGCCAAGCATACCTTAAAACATCAGACTTGGAGAAAGCTGAAGCTGACATTAAAAGAGCTTTGATTATTGATCCAAATAACAGGTACAATCAATTGCATTTTCAACTCTACACTATTTATTCACAGTCATATGCTATCAAATTTTCATTGACAAAAATTATTTTCTATGAACCACTACCATAGACATGGACACTAGACATAATACTTGCACTCACACGTATTTACCAATAATAGTTTAAGAAAATGGAAGTAATTGAATGTAATTATATATGTCTGTGTTGGAAATCGAGCACGTCTACAATCTAATTTGTTGGTGCTACATAGTTTATTTTTTATTTGAACAATGAATAATTATTTGTTCACCTGGCTTGTTATCAGAGAAATTAAACTTGAGTACAAAGAGCTCAAAATGAAGCAAAAGGAATACAATAAATATGAAGCTGGCGTCTTTGGCAAATGGTTTCAAGGATGAATTAGTGACCATTTTTGAAGTAGAAATATGTATGTAGTGTGTATTATCATCCATTCATTTTTTTGCAGAAACATAAAATCAACCTCAAAATTGGATCTCATACTTGAATAAAGAGTCAATTAAGCAGGGGTTGTTTTTTCATTCAATTTGTAACAATTACAAATATACTTAGGTTTTGTTTGCTAGTTTGGAGGGGAAGCGAGGGGAGGAGTTTGGAGGAAAAAGTAAAGAGCAAGTGAAAGAAATAGATGACATTGAGAGGAGAAGTTTTGTATTAGAGGAGGGTTTTGGAAGCTTTTGGAGGGTTTACATGAATTATTTAAATTTAATATATGTAGTTATAATATTCTTAAAATTAAAAATATATTAATCATAAGCATTAATTTATCATTCTCTAAAAATTGTCTCTTTCAAAAAATGTGAAAGATTTTAGCATTTCCCCTATATTTGCAACCCTCCAAAACTTTCCATTCTCCTCCCCTCCAAACTTCCAAACAAAGCCTTAAGAAAATAAACTCAAAATTTGGTTTTGCGTTCAAAAAACGATTGTAATATTTGGACACAATTTCCGACACCGAATCTCAACACCATATACTATTGAGTGTGATAGCAATGCTTGTGTGGTCACAACCACAAATATAATTGGTTTAGACACACATACAAATGGAAATAAGTAAAAAGAGAAAAAAAAATATTAATTATTGTTATTATTATTGAAAACATTGGTTAATGTGTATTGTTGTGTGTGCCTAAATGATTTGGATTTGTGTTTGTGAATATGTAAGAATTTGAAATTTTTGGCAGGACCTGATTCTGAACCGTAAAACAGAGTATGCAAAACAGCAGTTCAGAAGCAGAATAAAAAACAGACAAAAAGTAAAAACACAGATGATTTGTTAACCCAGTTCGGTGACAAACACACCTACGTCTTGAGGCTACCAAGCCAGGAAGGAAATCCACTATAATAGTATCAATTCGAAGTCCTATGTGAACAGCCCCTGTTTCACAGCCTTCTTACTTAATCACTACCCGTGGTATTTCTACCTAGGAACTCCTAGATATAAGACACCTCTTACTTCCCTCAGTCAATCACTGCCCCAGTGATTATCAGACTCTAACAAATCAAAGATGAAGACACTATTCAAAACATAATCAGTTACTCTTGCTTAAAAGCTTCAAGTGATTACAACTCAATAAATTAAATCAACTCTAAACAATTGAGTGGTGTACAGAAAAACAGAGCATACAGCTCACAACTAATAGACTCAAAACCTAAGACTCTTTCAATGATAGCTTTGGTTGAGATGATTTTCTTCAATGACAGCGTCCTCTATTTATAGCTTCAGCAGCAACATAAACTTGAGTCAAATCCTTCAAAGATATATTTCCAAAATACTTTAGAAACATATAGAAGCAATTTATTTTCCAGAAATATATTTCCCAAAGATTTCTTTGAAAATATATTCACAAATAATTGAATCCAATCTTCAGAAAATATCTTGTGAAATTCTTCTTCCTTCTAGAAACGCAGCTTGGAGAATTCTTCAATTAAATCTTCAACAAATCACATGAGAAAATAAACACTCCAAGGCGCGAACACAGGAACACAGAAAACCAGCTTCTGAAGGTACTTCTGAAGAAGTGCTTCTGAAGGTCTGCTTCTGAACATACAGCTTCTGAAGGTTGCTTCTGAAGGTCAGCTTCTGAAGTACTGTTCAGCGTCTGAACATCAGCTTCTGAAGGCTCAGCATCTGAAGTACTGTTCAGCTTCTGAAAACCCAGCTTCTGAAGGTTCAGCGTCTGAAGTATTGTTCAGCTTCTGAAGACCCAGCTTATGAAGTACTGTTCAGCTTCTGATGACCCATCTTCTGAAGTACTGTTCAGCTTCTGAAGTACTGTTTCTGCGGTCCAGCTTCTGAAGACGCACATTGCTTGTATATTTGATTTTAGCAAACATGAAGCCAATCAACCAAATATCCAACAATCTCCCCCTTTGGCAAATTTTTGGCTAAATCAATTTGAGCATAGAGAGATACAACAAGCAAATTTTTCACACATTAAATTCTTCACACAACAAAATACGCAACCATGAAGAACATGACACAAACGTAGCAACAGATTCAGCAGCGGCATAAACACTACGTTTCACACAAAGACTCCCCCTGAAAACATATCATTCAGCAGCAGCTTTGGAAATAGATCAGCTTCCAGTTCTGATAGGACACAGGAACAGGAAACACACATTCCCCCTGAAAACATATCATTCAGGAACCAATAGAGACTCCTACTCCCCCTGAACTACTGAAACAGATACACAGGAACAACTCCCCCTGAACACAGAGACTCCCCCTGAACTACTGAACTGCTTCTGAAACAACTATACTTTTCTCCCCCTTTTTAGCCAAACAATTTTGACAAAAACAATCATGCAATCATCAGGAGTAGAAAGACAGAGAAACATCAAAGGTTACAAAGCATATGCACACCCAGAAATCAGAAACAGCAGAGGAAACAAACAACCATCACAACACCATACACATCTGTAACATCAGTGACACTTCTCAGACCAGCAGAATCACACAAACAGTACCCACACACAGGCTTCACAGAAGAACAAAAAACAAAAGAACACAACTGCATCACAAAATGAAACCCAGAACATAGCTTACAGTCTTCAGACTCAGCATCAGAAGTTGTTTCATCATCAGACACAGCATCAGATGCTGCTTAGTCAATGTGTGCTTCAGGCACATTCAAAGGAATCTTCTTCCCAGCAATCTGCCTCTGAAGTTCAGCAATCCTCTTCTGAACATAGGGCATGATGTCTTGCTCAACATCATCCTCAGGCTCACTAGGATCCACTTCCTTTCCTTTTAGTGCCTTCTTTTTTGGGACAGGGACCTCTACCTTGCTCCAGACTTTAGATGGTCCAACACCTGCACTTTTCTTAGCAATAGGAGTAGGCCTGCTAGCAGCAGCAACAGCCTTTCCTTTCCTATTCTTCAGCCTCTTGTCAATATTTTCACATTTTGGTCTCCATACCTTCTTGACATTGACTTCAACAGGTTCAGATTTCTTTGTTGAAAGTGCTTGGGGTATCCATGCAGTTTGAAACAGAAATGCTTTATGTGCCCCTTTTTACCACAGTAATGACATATCCAAGGATGAGATGCCCTCTTGTTCTTAGATCCCTGAGGTTGGTTCTGGTGTTCCAACTTATTTTTGCTCATCATTGGATCACATGTTTTAACAGCAGCAATGAACCTTTTAGCTGTATTTTGCTGTTTGTTGTTCAAGGTCCTATTATCAAATCCAATACCACTTGGTTTCCCTTGGGTCTGACTCTCCAATATCTCTTCAAGCATATCAGTACTAGTGTTCAACATTCTGACTTGCTTCTTGATATGTTCAAGTTGAGAGTTCAGCTGGGTTGCCTCATCTTTGAGATCAGAAATTTGGCCTAAGTGTTCACTTCTTTCAGCCTGAAGTTGAGTGATAGTCTTCTTCTGATTTATATATAACTTGCAAACTTCTTCACTTCTGATGTATAGTTTTTTGAAAGAGGCAAGACATTCTTCATAAGTTAAATCTCCTTCTGAGTCCATTATGCCAGAAAAAAAAAAAAACTTCCCTGGAGCTCACCCTAAAACAGGCAGGGTGCCTGCTCTGATGCCAATTGAAATTTCTGGCAGGACCTGATTCTGAACCGTAAACCAGAGTATGCAAAACAGCAGTTCAGAAGCAGAATAAAAATCAGACAGAAAGTAAAAACACAGATGATTTGTTAACCCAGTTCGGTGACAAACACACCTACGTCTGGAGGCTACCAAGCCAGGAAGGAAATCCACTATAATAGTATCAATTCGAAGTCCTATGTGAACAGCCCCTGTTTCACAGCCTTCTCACTTAATCACTACCCGTGGTATTTCTACCTAGGAACTCCTAGATATAAGACCCCTCTTACTTCCCTCAGTCAATCACTGCCCCAGTGATTATTAGACTCTAACAAATCAAAGATGAAGACACTCTTCAAAACATAATCAGTCACTCTTGCTTAAAAGCTTCAAATGATTACAACTCAATAAACTAAACCAACTCTAAACAATTGAGTGGTGTACAGAAAAACAAAGCATACAGCTCACAACTAATAGACTCAAAACCTAAGACTCTTTCAATGATAACTTTGGTTGAGATGATTTTCTTCAATGACAGCGTCCTCTATTTATAGCTTCAGCAGCAACATAAACTTGAGCCAAATCCTTCAAAGATATATTTCCAAAATACTTTAGAAACATATAGAAGCAATTTATTTTCCAGAAATATATTTTCCAAAGATTTCTTTGAAAATATATTCACAAATAATTGAATCCAATCTTCAGAAAATATCTTGCGAAATTCTTCTTCCTTCTAGAAACGCAGCTTGGAGAATTCTTCAATTAAATCTTCAACAAATCACATGAGAAAATAAACACTCCAAGGCGCGAACACAGGAACACAGAAAACCAGCTTCTGAAGGTACTTCTGAAGAAGTGCTTCTAAAGGTCTGCTTCTGAACATACAGCTTCTGAAGGTTGCTTCTGAAGGTCAGCTTCTGAAGACCTAGCTTCTGAAGGTTCAGCGTCTGAAGTACTGTTCAGCTTCTGAAGACCCAACTTCTGAAGTATTGTTCAGCTTCTGATGACCCAGCTTCTGAAGTACTGTTCAGCTTCTGAAGTACTGTTTCTGCGGTCCAGCTTCTGAAGACGCACATTGCTTGTATATTTGATTTTAGCAAACATGAAGCCAATCAACCAAATATCCAACAGAATTACCCTGAGTGTGAACACTAACACCGGTTTTAAAGAGAGAGAAAACAATTTAAAACTCATAAAACATAAATGGGTTAAATAAGTAAATGGTCTCCCTAAATATTTCAACATTTGATTTTAGTCCCCTTAAAATATTTCTTAGGCTTTTGGTCCCTCCAAAATTTTCCATCCATGAAATTAGTCCCTACTTTTTATTCAACTCATGTCTAACCTTCATATTTTTTAATGAAATTTTTCAGAAATTGGTAGAATATTATGACAATATTTTCCAAAAAAAATTAGAATTTTTTAACAAAACATGAATTTAATATGAATTTTTTAGCACCAAAAACATAAAATTGAGTTGTGTTATTAATCAATTTCACAACTTTATTAACCATGAAACGTACACTGTTAACCATTTTTTTTTAATGAATCTCATTAACCACCTTGGCGTTCATTAATCTATATACTTTTGTCATTTTTTTAAAAACGAGTAAAGTAAGTAAGTGGTTATATAACTTGCATTTTGTGATTAATGAAGTAGTCAAACTAGTCAATGAGATTTATGTTAAATAAATTGGTTAATAATGTAATTTTTTTTGTTAATACAGTTGTGAAATTGGTTAATGACACAATTCAAAGTTTGACAATTTTGGTTCATCGATCATATTTTTGAACTAAAAATAAGTTATACGATATTATGTGTTTTAAATGATGTGGTATATGACCTTTTTTCGATCAATTCTTTTTAAATGAAAAAAATGATGTGGTATATAACCTAATGATAAAAAAATATCAACATGGTAAAATTGTAAGAAAATTCATTTAAAAACTTTATTCAAAACATGTCATATCGTCGTATTTTAGAAAATTCTTTAAAAAACTTAATAGTGTAAAATAAATTTTTTGGCTTATATTATGGGGCTGAATAGAAGAGTCCTAAAACTACTTTTGTAGAGTTTATTTTTCCTTTCTAACCCAAGATATTTTTTTAGACCTTTCGTATAATTTAAGCATATTATAATTCGTAGTTTGTATTTCTTCAAAAAAAATTGTAGTTTGTATTAAATAAAAACAATTGTCAACCATTCATATAACTAGACTTCGACCCGTGCGATGCACGGGTTTTGTATAGCTTTATATATAACTATCAAGTTGACTATATTATTACTTTTATAGTTACATTCAGTATTATTTTATCAGACTATCTCAAAAAACAACAAAAATAAAAGATGGACTGCAATAAATAATGACAAATCAAAAGAAAAAATATATACAAAAGCTTGCACTAAGAAATTGGTCATAACATTAGGGTTATAAAATCAGTCTTACCGCACACGATATCAGAGATGGGGGTTGCTTTCACCAATGTCATCCTAAAACAGATGTGATCCACATTAGTTATGATACATAACACAAAAAATGTGAATTATAAATGTGAAGTATATTAATCTCACTAAATTTTAGAACATACTTTGGCTGATTTTTGATTCTAATAGAGAGGATAGATTCAAGGATATTTGAAGTTATTGAAAACAGAACATGGGCAACAACAAAGGCACATTATAAGGTTTAAAGAAAAACTGCAAAGCCACATCATTATATATATGTTAATAACTTATTTGCCATGACCTGGAAGATTTTCCTATTTTTTAGGCCAAAATAAAAGACATGAGAATAGAGACTCCCCCTTATGGTGAATAGAGACTCCCCCTTACCTTTGGTTTGCAGAATTTGATATTCCTACGGTAAAATCTCTCTCCAGGTTCTTCTCACTTGTCTCCTTGCTTCTTCTCTCCACAACCCTAGTTTTCCTTTGATCTCTAATCTTTTCTTGTTTGTTGTAACCCTAATTCTCTAATGCTCTCCTCTATTTATAACCTTTTAACTGAGCTAGGTTTCTCTCATAACTATTTAGCGGGTTTACTCTTCAATTTTAAAATATATTATTAAGTACAAAAATATATTAGATTTAGTACAAAAATATCTCAAATTGAGTACCAAAATATATCATATTCAATATAAAAATAGTATATTAGATTTAATTCAAAAATATCTCAAATTGAGTACCAAAATATATCATATTCAGTATAAAAATATATTATTGAGTATTAAAATATATTTCATATCACAAACCAAAATATATTAGATTGTGCATAAAAATATTTTAGCAAAACTTGGGGACTAAGAAATCACTTTCTAACAGGTTTGCTCTCCACTATTTACACCTCCTTTTATCCTATTTAATTTAATTAAAACACTACTTAATTCCTTCATTCAAACCCCCCTTTTTATAATTGCCGTAGATATATATAAAATAAAAGCAATTATAAGTCACAAAAACCATTAGTGATCCAGTGGTTACAGCTGTGACCTATTAGAAGTTAGTCTGTGGTTCAACTCTCAGCAAGGATTTTTTTTCATAAATTTCTTTCAAAAGAAAAGTTAGGGTTAGTCATTAGGGTTATTTACACCTCCTTTTATCCTATTTAATTAAAACACTACTTAATTCCTTCATTCAAACCCCCCTTTTTATAATTGCCGTAGATATATATAAAATAAAAGCAATTATAAGTCACAAAAACCATTAGTGATCCAGTGGAATTTTAAAATATATTATTAAGTACAAAAATATATTAGATTTAGTACAAAAATATCTCAAATTGAGTACCAAAATATATCATATTCAATATAAAAATAGTATATTAGATTTAATTCAAAAATATCTCAAATTGAGTACCAAAATATATCATATTCAGTATAAAAATATATTATTGAGTATTAAAATATATTTCATATCACAAACCAAAATATATTAGATTGTGCATAAAAATATTTTAGCAAAACTTGGGGACTAAGAAATCACTTTCTAACAGGTTTGCTCTCCACTATTTACACCTCCTTTTATCCTATTTAATTAAAACACTACTTAATTCCTTCATTCAAACCCCCCTTTTTATAATTGCCGTAGATATATATAAAATAAAAGCAATTATAAGTCACAAAAACCATTAGTGATCCAGTGGTTACAGCTGTGACCTATTAGAAGTTGGTCTGTGGTTCAACTCTCAGCAAGGATTTTTTTTCATAAATTTCTTTATCGCCAAATGTCTCTTCTATTATGAAGACCACTGCCGCGAAGCGTATCTCAAAGATGTTTTTTATTTACATTCTCGTTTTTTGAAAAGAGCTGCTAAATTAAGTTCTCACTTGGGTGAAGGAAGTATGATTGCTTTACCAATATATAATATTAATCATGTATTTCGTATTCGTATCTTATCTATCCGCTCGGTATATTCGAATTCGTAGATCGTAGGCGTATGCTAGAATAAATAAGGCAAATCACACAGCCAAAATTAATTTATAATTAACATGCAGAGAAAGTTGCAAATGTTTCTCATAACAATAACAATGGTTTGGATCCGTGTAGATGGACTGCTAAGCATGGTGGTGATTTATCTAGCTTTTGCTTATAATGCTATAAGTGGTTGTGCTGGTATAGAGCAGCCGCGGTTGTGGAAACCAGAAACTCGACGTGCTAAGAATACTTTGATGATATGACAAATGATTTTTTCTAGCATAATCAGATGTTTTTTTTTTGAAAGAAGCATAATCAGATGTTGTGAATTTGAATTCAACTATCGCGGTCATAACTGTATATAATAATTAATCTAAAAAGAGTTGTGTGTAGAGTATTTCCGGTAAAAAAAAAAAAATAGCACTCCCTCGGTCTCAAAATAATATAGACGTTTAAGGTTTGTGTACGGTAATTAAGGAAATTATTGATTGTGTTGACTTTAATGGTAAAATTGTTATCATTTATTAATATACCCTTATTAATTGTAGTTAATTGAGTAGTTAAGTTGGATGAAATTTAATAAATAAAGGTATAACATTGGAAGCAAAATAATAAATACTCAATTGATATTCTATAGTGACAATTATTTTGAGACAGAAAAAATATAGTACATCCGTCCCTAATTATATGACCCTTTTTAAAAAATAACGTGAATTAAGAAAATTGATAGTGACAATAAATTTGTTTACCCATGCGATGCATGAGTTTTTGTAGAGTTTCATATATAACTATCAAATTGGTTATATTATTATTTTTATAGTTACATTCAACATTATGTTATCAAACTACTTCAAAAAGCAACAAAAACAAAAGATGGACTGCAATAAAAATGTCAAATCAAAGAAATATATATATATATATATATATATATATATATATATATATATATATATATATACAAAAGTTAGTTACACTTAATCAATCCAATTAAAAAAATACAATGATTAACTCAAAAATAATAGATGAAATAAATGGGTATTGTACAAACGTATTACAACCGAAATCTAAAACAATCTAACATCACAAAACTGGTCACTTTGGTAATCAAAATTGTTAAAGGTGTGCTCCAGCATCCGATATATTGCCATCATAATAAGTTTCACCTTTTCGAGCTTTCATATATACTGTCAATATTAAGTACCAAAAATAGTATATTAGATATAAGGTGTGGTCACTTTCTAACATATTCAATATAAAAATAGTATATTAGATTTAATTCAAAAATATCTCAAATTGAGTACCAAAATATATCATATTCAGTATAAAAATATATTATTGAGTATTAAAATATATTTCATATCACAAACCAAAATATATTAGATTGTGCATAAAAATATTTTAGATTTAATTAAAACACTACTTAATTCCTTCATTCAAACCCCCCTTTTTATAATTGTCGTAGATATATATAAAATAAAAGCAATTATAAGTCACAAAAACCATTAGTGATCCAGTGGTTACAGCTGTGACCTATTAGAAGTTGGTATGTGGTTCAACTCTCAACAAGGATTTTTTTTAAGAAATCACTTTCTAACATATTCAATATAAAAATAGTATATTAGATTTAATTCAAAAATATCTCAAATTGAGTACCAAAATATATCATATTCAGTATAAAAATATATTATTGAGTATTAAAATATATTTCATATCACAAACCAAAATATATTAGATTGTGCATAAAAATATTTTAGATTTAATTAAAACACTACTTAATTCCTTCATTCAAACCCCCCTTTTTATAATTGCCGTAGATATATATAAAATAAAAGCAATTATAAGTCACAAAAACCATTAGTGATCCAGTGGTTACAGCTGTGACCTATTAGAAGTTGGTAATATATCATATTCAGTATAAAAATATATTATTGAGTATTAAAATATATTTCATATCACAAACCAAAATATATTAGATTGTGCATAAAAATATTTTAGATTTAATTAAAACACTACTTAATTCCTTCATTCAAACCCCCCTTTTTATAATTGCCGTAGATATATATAAAATAAAAGCAATTATAAGTCACAAAAACCATTAGTGATCCAGTGGTTTCAGCTGTGACCTATTAGAAGTTGGTCTGTGGTTCAACTCTCAGCAAGGATTTTTTTTCATGGATTTTTTTTCATAAATTTCTTTCAAAAGAAAAGTTAGGGAGAAATGTGTCATTTTGGGTGTTAGGGTTGCATTAGGGTTAGGGATTCATGTAATCAGACTGCTTAACATTTATATGTAACTGATTTAAGCTTATCAACCTTCATATATTTTTCCTTAAAAAAACCTTCATATATTTTCGACATTCGTTCTTAAAGAATAAATATATTTTTGAAATATTTAAGGACATTATTATAACAAATTTTCAACAAACTTGAACAACAAATTTGTTCATGATTTTCAACGAACTTGTTCCTAAATTCCAACACACGTGAACAATGTTTGTCCACCTTTGCATCATAAGCTTGAAACAAATTTGTTCATCCTTTCAAAATTTGAACAACATTTGCTCAAGGTTGCAACAACTAATTTGAGCAACAAACTTTTCCTTAGTTTTTTTTTACTAAGTGTTTTGCTCTTTTGAGATTTCTTGAGTTTCAAACTTGAATGAAAAAGGAATGGTTTGACGTATGTCTCTCCTTTCCCCGGTTGCATGAATGCTTGACGTATGTCTCGTTGTTCGGGCAATCGTCATTCTATTTTCAACGCGTCCAACGCGCTTAACCCTTTTATTGGTCCTTCGTGACCAATCCAACCTTTCTTTGATCCCTCGTGGTCAACTTAAACCTTTTTTGGCCCCCGTGGTCAATTCAAACATTTTACGCCTTTGCGCGTTTTCCAACGGATACCATCGCCCTAGTGCGAGTCCGTCCTTTTTCATTTAAATCTTTTTACGCCCGTGCACGTTTTCAAACGGATACCATCGCCCAAGCGCGAGTCCGTTCCCCTTTTTTAATCAAATCCTTTTTACCTTTTTTAAGCTACACTCATAACGGTAGTAGGTAAAAACTTTTTATCGGTCTTCATTAAGCTATCCATACAACGATAGTAGACCACGTTACCTTTTTAATCAAACTTTTTTGCCCGAGCGCGACCAAATCATTTTTCATAATTAAAATCAATCAACATACAAACTTTTTCTACAAAGAACTACGTAAGCTTTGAATTCTCCATCGCACCGGGAGATACGTAGGAGCAAGATTCACATCTTGTCAAGCCCATTAATAAAAAAACTTTCTTTTTCCCTTTATATATTTTTTCTTTTTACCTTTTAATATATTCAAGCACGCAAGCAAAACTTCGAAAACATTCTAGCCTAAGCTAACTAGGAGGTTCCCGTTGAGTACAACGGATGTGAGGGGTGCTAATATCTTCCCCTTGCATAATCGACTCCCGAACCCAAAATCTCTAACATTGTGGTAATTTTGAACTTTTTCCCTTTTTCCCCGAAAAATTAAAAGTTCAGTCGTGATTTAAAATTAGTGATTCAACGCTTGTCAATAGCTTGATATCCGAAATTCGACGCGACAGGCCTCAAAATAGTTAACCCAAATGAAAACTGCTCTTCTTCCATACAAATTTGCTCACTCCCACGTGAACTTATCAAAATACCTCCAATGTGAGTTAACTCACGTTTGGTATAACCAACGTGAGTTAAGTCACGTTGGGTTATAACCTACGTGAGTTAAGTCAGGTAGGGTTATAACTTACGTGAGTTAAGTCAGATATGGTTATAACCTACTTGAGTTAAGTCATCCTATACGAAGGGATTTGATGTGATAACATATATAGTTGATTCGGTATAATACATGTGTTGTGTTCTCTTCATTCTATTGAGTTTTGAAAGAGACTTACAAAATAAATTTGAACGGAGATGAAATTATAACTATATTAATTTGTCATATTCTACTAATTTTGGAATTTATTACGCATACTTGTGTGTATTTTTAGTTACGATTTATTTTGGATCATGAAAGAATTGTTGTTTTTAAGACATGACATGCTCGTAAAAAATTGAACATAACATATTGTATGTTTGGGGTCTTCAAAAAATATTCTTTGTGCAAAATTGGTGAAAACATAACTTACATAAAACAAACGTGACTTAAGTCACATTGGCGTTGTACCAATGTGACTTAACTCACATTGGTATATACCGAGCGTGACTTAACTCACATTGGTATATACCGAGCGTGACTTAACTCACGCTGGTTTATACTAGATGTGACTTAAGTCACGCTGGGGGTATTTTGGTTAGTTTGTATGAGAGTGAGCAATTTTGTATGGGAGAAGAGCAATTTTCAACCCAAATTCATTCGGGCTTTCTGGTCCTAGCCCATTTGATCCATACAAAAATTAGACGGGGCCGGACTAGTCCACTAGGCTTCGAGCCGACCCACTGTCAAAATTATTAATAAAAAGATATTTAAATATGTAAACTTAATAAAAATGGATTAATTTAGCTAAAAATTTCAAAGTTCATAGATTATAAATTATTAATTTGATTCATTTTGAAGAAATAAATCTATAATTTGAATAATACTCAATGTTAATGTAAAAATTATTTACCCTTTTAAACTCATCTAATCATATTTTGAAGGTGAGAAAAACACAAGAAGGGGGGGTTGAATTGTGTTGGCTTTTTCTTTTCTTTCTCAAAAACTTAGGTTAGTTCAGAATCAGATATTGATCAGATTCTGAATGCAGTAAATGAGAGAGAGAGGGACACAATCAATTATCCTGGTTCCTTCCACAACCCGGAAGTAGTCCAGTCCCCTTATTACTAACAAGAGATTTTTCACTATAATCACAAAGATTACAATTGCTCAAGCACAAAGCAAGAGACTTCCTATGCTCAAACACAAAGTAAGAGACTTTCTTGCTCAAACACTAAGTAAGAGACTTCCTTGCTCAAACACTAAGTAAGAGACTTCCTTGCTCAAACACAAAGTAAGAGACTTTCTATGCTCAAACACTAAGTAAGAGACTTCTGGTTGCTCAAGCACACAGGCGAGAGACTTTGAATCAAACAGATTTACAAAAGAATATGTTTGAGTTGAACACTTGATATACTATCAGTGGTGTTCACAAAATACAACACAGATTCAGACTCTATACTTAAGAAATTCTAAGATAAGAAAGTTTGTAAGAATTTCTAAGTTATTTGATGACTACGAATTTGGCAGTATGGTGTTTCCAGAAAACAGAGTATTATTTTTCAGAGTCTTATGAGTCTTAATCTTCTTCTTCAAATCTTCAATCCTTTATAGAGGAATAAAGAGTTGTTGAGAAGATGTCAAGTCATCAATTAGAGCCGTTGTAATTGAAGCTTCATCCAACATTAAATCGTTCCAGATATGGTGTGCGAAACAGAGGAACAGAGAAATACGATTTTGAATTGTTTCCTTAAAACAGGGTGAGTGTTTCCTCCAAGGAGACAACTATTGGAGCGAGCGGTTCTGACTGTACAATACGTTACTGTTGATAGTGACAGTTGTTGACTTCTGCGTTTCCTTAAAACTCAGACCCAGTTCTTCAGAAGCTGGTCTTCATACACTGTTCATCAGACGCACTTCTTCAGAAGCTGGTCTTCAGACGCACTGTTCATCAGACGCTGTCTTCAGACGCACTGTTCATGAGACATTGTCTTCAGAAGCTGTTCATCAGACGCTGTCTTCAGACGCACGGTTCATCAGACGCTGTCTTCAGAAGATGGTCTTCAGACGCACTGTTCATCAGACGCTGTCTTCAGAAGCTGGTCATCAGACGCTGTCTTCAGACACACTTCTTCAGACTCTGTCTTCAGACGCTGTCTTCAGAAGCTCTTCTTCAGACGGTGATTGTCTTCAGACTTGCAACACAAGCTTCAATATTTTCCTTCTGCTCTTAACTTGATCTTTCAGAACCACCATTAGATACAACAATTAAATATGTGGTCCTGCACACTTAGAACAAGCATTAGCATATCCAATTTTCTTTTTAACACTTTGTTATCATCAAAACTCAAAAGAGACTTGTTCATACATTTTGTTCCAACAATCTCCCCCTTTTTGATGATGACAAACACAAGTATTAATAGAAAATTGTTGTTAATTTAATTAACAAGTTGACTTCAGGGTCTGAGGTTTGTAAGCTCCCTCTGAGTCTGATAATTCACAAGGTGAGGTTTGTAAGCTCCCCCTGAGTCTTATCCAGGTTAATTAAATTTGATTTAAATCAATAAAGAGCAAAAACTCAGAATTATCTCACATAAAATATAACCAGAGGCTAAGAGATTGGAAGATGTTCTCCTAAGTTAATTAATTTTCAAAAATTAACTTATTTCTGTAAGCTCAGAGCCTGAAATACTTGTTACTTTTACTCCCCCTTTTGTCATCAACAAAAAGAAAATTCAAGAATTTAAGACACAAGAGAGTTAAATTGTGAGATAAAAATGTTCAAAGCATTTTGTTCAGTACCACTGAACTGGTTCAGACACAATTGTTCAGAACATATGGTTCAGTACTACTGAACTTTTTCAGACAGAATTAAGAGTTTTTAAATGGGTCTGAAAACTGAACGTGTAAGATGAGAAGGTGAAGTGTGACTGTGTTTTGTTAAAACGTTTCAGAAACTGAAAACAGAAAACCATTAAACACAACTGCACATTAATGACTTTAGGAGGGGCAAAGTACAACTTTCAAAACTATCTCATCACTGTCCAGCAGGTATAACTTATCAGATTCTGACCATGTGTTAGACAACTGTTCAGATTCACTCTCATTAGTGGGCCACGTGTAAAGTGTCCACTTATAATGAGTTTTATCAGAAGTCAAAAATTCAGATTCTGAAACTCAGACTCTGATGTTTTCAGAAGCTGAACTTTCTTCAGACTCTCAAATTGAGTGTGTGTTAAGTCTTAGCTTCTAATGAACTTCAGATTTTCAGTTTCTATTCAGAGTCAAGCAATTTTTTTCAGAGATAAAATGCATGTTCAGATTCTTTTTAATAAAATTAAATTTATCTTCTCTGAGGGGTTTTGTAAGTATATCAGCCCATTGATGATCAGTATCAATGAATTGAATATCCAAAACACCCTTTTGAACATAATCTCTAATAAAATGATGTTTAATTTCAATATGCTTGGCTCTTGAATGTAGAATTTGATTTTTAGACAAACAGATTGAAACAGTAATATCACAAAGATGGGTATGTTGTTTTCATGAATCCGATAGTCTTCCAACTGATGTTTCATTCAGATTAGTTGTTCCCTTCAGATACCTGAGGATTCTCTTGACAACAGTCATATGAGATTCTCTAGGATCTGATTGGAATCTTGCACATAAGCATACACTGAATAAAACATCTGGTCTAGAAGCTGTTAAGTATAACAGAGAACTAATCATACCTCTGTAGAGCTTCTAATCTACCTTTGAGTTTCTGACTACTTCTCCTTGTTCATTTAGTTTGTTTATGAACACCCATTTTGTTCCAATAATGTTCTTGTGCTTTGGTCTTGCAAATAAATCCCAAACACCATTTCTTTGGAACTGATTGAGTTCTTCTTGCATAGCCATAATCATTAAGACTTTGTTCAGAAACATCTTGCTCTTGGTTGGCTTCAGGAGGAGTGTCAGCTACTGAGAGGTTTTCAGCATTTGGAGGATTTTCAGCTTCTGAACTTTCTTCAGACTCAGAAATCTGTTCAGGTTCTGAAGTGTCCACTGAGAGCTGAATATCAGTACCAGTGATCTTGCCTTTTTGGTTTCCTCCAAATCCCACAATTCCTCCCTCTTTCATGGTCAGGGTTTGGAACATAGACTTTTCTCCTGTCATGAGATGCGAGCAGCCACTGTCCAGGTACCATGACTTCCCTTTTTGTTTGGCTCTTAATCATATCTGCAACAGAAATAATTTCAGACCTAGGTACCCATATCTTTATGGGTCTTCTTGGGTTAGTTCTGAAAGGATATGGTTTCTTTTGTACCCTTTGTCTGACATTCTGAGATTTAAAAGGTTTTACATAAGCTGGTTTAGTTTCCCTTGAAGGTTTTCTAAACACAGTCTTTTGAAAATGTGAGTCTGAATTTTTCAGAGTCTGAGACTTGCTTGTCTTAGGTTCTGAACTCTTCAGACTTTGAACCTTTTTAGATTTAAAGACTGTTCTCCTCATAGTCTTAGACTTAGAACCTTTTGGTTTAGACTTTGGCAAAGTTTTAGATTCTGCCTTCATATTTCCCTTAGGTTCAGAAGTTTTGGATTCTGAGTTGTTCAGAACCTCAGGTTCAGCAGTCTCAGTTTCTGATGAATTCAGTTTCTCAGAACTGTCAGATGCAGGTACAAAGCACACCTCAGTGCCTTTCATAATATCTCCAGAAAGTGGTAGAATTGTTTCTGTTGAATGATTGAATGTATCATTCTTGAAACCAATTCCTTCTCCTCTGTTTCTGTTAATATTGTAAATCATTGAAGCAACCTTACTTCTGTTGATTCCTGTTAAGATGAACTCCCGAAGAGAAATTTCTTGTTCACTTGGAACTTCATCAGGTTTCTTATGAACCATTTCTTTGAGTTCTCTAAGTTCTTCATCAATCTCATTGATGTGATTCTGAAGTTGGAGATTCTCATCAGCCAGCAAGTTATGTTTCTTTTTCAAAGATTTTAATTGAATCAACTTGCTTCTGAGGTGGTTCATAAGATCCTTAACTGTATCAACAAGCTCAGAACGAGTAAGCTCAGAATATACCTCATCTTCTTCTTCAGATTCTGATCCTGACTCTTCATCAGAAGATGTTGTAGCAATCAGAGCGATATTTGCTTCTTCTTCATCTTCATTCTCAGACTCAGATTCATTGTCAAGCTCATCCCATGTAGCCATAAGACTTTTCTTGAATCTGTCTTTGAAGTTGCTTGATTTTGAGTTGGTCTTTCTGGATTTCTCCTTTGATTTGTCCTTTTAAAGATCTGGACAATCAACTATAAAATGACCAGTTTTCTTGCAGTTGTAGCAACCTTTCTGTTCTTCCTTCTTGGAACCAGATCCTTTGAAGTTGCTGCTCCTGTTAGAGAACTTCTTTTGTCTTTTCATCAAGTACTGAATTCTTTTAGAAAGCCTTGCTAGCTCCTTAGCTTCTGAATCTTCTTCAGAACTTCCCTCGGGAGATTCTTCATCAGATTTTGAAGCTTTTAGGGCTTTTGAAGACTTTCCTTTGGATTTAAGCGTTATAGACTCAGATTTTCTAACAGGTTCATCTTCATTGAGTCCTAGTTCATGCACTTTGAGAGAGCTTATAAGATCTTCAATACTTAGAGTATTTAGATTTTTAGCTTCCTTAATAGTAGTCACTTTAGGTCTCCATTTAGATGGCAGACTTCTGAGGATCTTGTTCACATGATCAGCAGTAGTATAGCTTTTCTTCAGAATCTGAAGTCCAGAAACCAGAGTCTGAAATCTTGAGAACATAGTCTCAATATTTTCATCCTCCTTCATTCTGAACAGCTCATACTGCTGAACCAGAAGATTTGCTTTTGCTTCTCTAACCTTCTTGTTTCCTTCATAGTTAGAGCAGAGAGAGGTGAAGATGGCTTTAGCTGTTGATTTATCACTTAGCTTTAGATACTCATTGTGAGGTAGAGAGTCCACAATGATACCTCTTACAATGTGATGCTTTATGTAGATCTTTCTTTCAACATCAGTAAGGCCTCTTCTATTAATAGCTACTCCTTCTTCATCAACTGGTATAGTTATACCATCTTCAATGATGTCCATAGACTATCATCTATTCCAATGATATGACTATACATCTTGCTTTTCCACCATGAAAATTTCTCAGGATCACCAGTAAACATAGGAGGTTTACGTGTGAGTGAGATTTCCTTTCATCTGTACCATATTCACCACCACCACTTCTGGATGTGGATTCACCAGATACACCAGAAAACATGTTTTTCTCAGGATCTTTACTGACTCACTGTAAGGTGATTGAATATCAGAACCGGAGCTCTGATACCAACTGAAGGTGAGAAAAACACAAGAAGGGGGGTTGAATTGTGTTGGCTTTTTCTTTTCTTTCTCAAAAACTTAGGTTAGTTCATAATCAGATATTGATCAGATTCTGAAACTATTTTCAGAGTTATAATGCAGTGGATGGAAAGTAAATGAGAGAGAGAGGGACACAATCAATTATCCTGATTCCTTCCACAACCCGGAAGTAGTCCAGTCCCCTTGTTACTAACAAGAGATTTTTCACTATAATCACAAAGATTACAATTGCTCAAGCACAAATCAAGAGACTTCCTATGCTCAAACACAAAGTAAGAGACTTCCTTGCTTAAACACTAAGTAAGAGACTTCCTTGCTCAAACACTAAGTACGAGACTTCCTTGCTCAAACACTAAGTAAGAGACTTCCTTGCTCAAACACTAACTAAGAGACTTCCTTGCTCAAACACAAAGTAAGAGACTTTCTATGCTCAAACACTAAGTAAGAGACTTCTAGTTGCTTAAGCACACATGCGAGAGACTTTGAATCAAACAGATTTACAAAAGAATATGTTTGAGTTGAACACTTGATATACTATCAGTGGTGTTCACAAAATACAACACAGGTTCAGACTCTATACTTAAGAAATTCTAAGATAAGAAAGTTTGTAAGAATTTCTATGTTATTTGATGACTACGAATTTGGCAGTATGGTGTTTCCAGAAAACAGAGTATTGTTTATCAGAGTCTTATGAGTCTTAATCTTCTTCTTCAAATCTTCAATCCTTTATAGAGGAATAAAGAGCTGTTGAGAAGATGCCAAGTCATCAATTAGAGCCGTTGTAATTGAAGCTTCATCCAGCATTAAATCGTTCCTGATATGGTGTGCGAAATAGAGGAACAGAGGAATACGATTTTGAATTGTTTCCTTAAAACAGGGTGAGTGTTTCGTCCAAGGAGACAACTGTTGCAGAGAGCGGTTCTGACTGTACAGTACGTTACTGTTGACAGTGACAGTTGTTGACTTCTGCGTTTCCTTAAAACTCAGACGCAGTTCTTCAGAAGCTGGTCTTCAGACACTGTTCATCAGACGCACTTCTTCAGAAGCTGGTCTTCAGACGCACTGTTCATCAGACGTTGTCTTCAGAAGCTGTTCATCAGACGCTGTCTTCAGACGCACGGTTCATCAGACGCTGTCTTCAGACGCACGGTTCATCAGACGCTGTCTTCAGACGCACTGTTCATCAGACGCTGTCTTCAGAAACTGGTCATCAGGCGCTTTCTTCAGACGCATTTCTTCATACTTTGTCTTCTGACGCTGTCTTCAGAAGCTCTTCTTCAGACGCTGATTGTCTTCAGACTTGCAACACAAGCTTCAATATTTTCCTTCTGCTCTTAACTTGATCTTTCAGAACCACCATTAGATATAACAATTAAATATGTGGTCCTGCACACTTAGAACAAGCATTAGCATATCCAATTTTCTTTTTAACACTTTGTTATCATCAAAACTCAAAAGAGACTTGTTCATACATTTTGTTCCAACATATTTTAGACATAAAAAAGAACGAATAAATAAAAAAAGATAAATAAATGGGTCGGATTGGCCTATGGTCCACACAGATCAGACCGTGCTCCAGAATACGTGGCCCAATTATAAATGGGATGGACTAGACTTACCCATTTATGTTATCGGGCCTCCCAGATAGGACTGAGATCACAACAAGAAACATTGCATTTTGCCAGGAGCAAAAACGGTGGGAAAAAGCAAAAAGCCTTGGGAAATAGCATTTTGCAAGGGCTTCTGCGAGGAGCCCAGTCCCTCGCAAAACAACCTGTCGCAAATGGCTATGCCAGGGCGTCAGCTCCTGGCAAGTTTGCGAGGGCCAACCTGTAACACCCTATTTCCCGACGATAATTATTAAATAATAATTATATATTTAATAAAGAGGATGTTACAAAACTCGTCAATATATCACATATAACATAAACACTTTCTTTAAATAATAATTTCAACAGCAGAAAACATTTCATTGATTTCATTAATATTGATTATCCTTGTTATTCAACATCATAAATAGAAATAACAATATTTCCAAGTTCTCGACTTAAAAACAAATTAATTTCAACGTCAATCACAACCCTGGTGTTACAAGAATCAGAGCTCGTAGCGACTACATGCTTAATAGATTACAAAATAAAATGAAAACTAGACGGAAGACGTATTCCATCTCCACCTTCTAAGTCGTCCCACAGCTAAACTTCCTCAACCTGAGTGTCTGTACCCGGGAGTACATCACCACAAAGAAAACAACACAACAACAACAAAGGGGTGAGAAATCCTGCCGTAACATAATATTAGGGAAAAGCACGCACAACATTATAATACAACAATAACAATATTCTTTCGTCATATGATCATCGACATTTATTATATTCTTCTCAACTAATCATACATATCATCATCTCATTCAATTCACACTTAAAAACACCAAGTATAAGTATCATCATTTAAATGCATATGGACTCACCCTAAGACCTATATGAATGTGGTACCACACCTATCGTCGTCATAATTTGCCAGAGATATGTTACTGGACTTTTCGTCGTCATAAATTGCCAGAGATATGTTACTGGACTTTCATCGTCATTTCATCTTCATAATTCCTAGACACGACTCTATATGCATGCATGGTGACAGACTCATCAGGTATTACACATCATCACGTCATCATGAATTCACATTCATAAATGCAAGACTCTCCCTAATATTCACAACATCAATGCAAAACACACCGTCATCATTCTCATCGTCTCCATAAATAAACATCATCATTCTCATCATCAAAATAATATAGACATCGTCATTCTCATCATCATTATAATATATACATCATCATTCTCATCGTCATAGTAATATAGACATCATCATTCTCATCATCATTATAATATAAACATCATCACTCTCATCATCATATTATCGCAAGTATCATCATTTCTCATCATATTTATTTATACACTTGTATATAATATCAATCGTCATCACTCTTTGTCATAGTCATATGATTTGTCATCATTACTCTCTATTACCGTCTATATCTCTACATTATCTCCTCATCAATCCAACCCTTAAACACGACTCGTTTCTACGTCAACAACTCTCTATTTTATTTTATTATTCATCTTACGGACATGCTCTATTCTCTCGTCTATTCTAGGCTCTCTAGATATTTTATCCTGATAGCACACCCTATTCCTCCTTCTTAGTTTTAATATGTTTACTTCTCCATTAACATTACATATAACGTCTCCTCTCTATACAACTAGGTTTCACCTCACCATCGTCAATAACTCTTTCCTACTTATCCCTCTCATTATTACGATTTTATACCTTAACCCCCGTCTCACATTTGTCGTCATCTATAACCTCGACCATTCCCCTAATCTTAACTTCATTCTAATTCAAAGTTATTATCTCACCTTATCGATACTTTCTACGTCAACAACATTCCTCACTAAAACTTCATTATAATTTAAGGTTTTATTCTCTCGATACCGGTCATTATTATTATCGTCAAACATTATGACTATTACCTCTTATCTTCTTTCCTATTTATCTCGCTCTCTTCTAATCAATTCCCGTCTTATTCACCGCTATCCTCATTCCTATTATCTTTCACTACTCAATACACACCTTATATGTTCCTACCTAAAATTCATCTTAAGTTCCTTAATTACCTTGACTCTTTTACTCTTCAACTTAACAATATTCCTAAGCTCATTATTTGTTTAAGAAGATTATATTTAACTTTATCACTTACTCGGAAGGCACCTACGTTATATCCCTTCTTATCATCGTCTCTTTTCACTTCTTTATCTCTTCATATTTTATACTCTCTTAATCAGCTTACCATATTAGACCTTTTAAAAATACCCCAATGGATTAATCATGTCGTTATCACTCCGCCGTGAACTACTCATCTACATCCCTCACACTTCTCCTTCTACTGCTTAAACTACTTCACTTTTTTAGGCTCAAGACTCATCAAGTATTAAATGTCAACACATCAACAAAAGCTTACAGTCATAGATGCAAACTCTTCCTATTTTTCACAACACCGGGACAAAACATATCGTCGTTATTCACATCATCAGCATAAGAAAACATTGTCATCATGAATATACATCGTCACTCACATCATTTATATAATCAACATCATCATTACGAGTATGCTTCACCAACTTCATCATATTTATATATTCGGTAGTCAACGTCATTAGCAACTTCATTATCTAAGCGCTTTCATTCTCACCATTCACTATCCTACTCCTCTCTCTTCATTTCTTCTTGGATTTGTCTCTAACACCCTAAAGTTCTTCCATGTATTAATTTGTTAAGGGGTTGGGGAACTACCCTTAAGACACCAGAATAGACTCCCTTCATTTATTTTTATAGATTCGGAACCCTAGTATACGATTACTTTTCACGCTAACAGCTTTCTTAGACTTACTATTCATATCGCAGCATGACCCAGGTACAATATTTTATTCATAACTCAAGTTCTAGAGATCCAAATGGATTAAAACCAAAGAGAAATGAAAGCTGACATCTATATATAAAACTTTCATGAAGGGACCTGAGTCCAATTCGGGACAGAGAGGGGTGGAAATGTTTCGTTTCCTAAACCTGGGCAGAGTGCACGACCGTGTCGACCCCTGTGTAGTAATATGACCATAAATCGAGTTGTGGATGTCTAAATGAGGTCACTCTAAAGCCACGTGAAATCTAAGATCCATATCTACAACTTTTATGAAGACACCTAAGCTCAATTCGGAACTGAAAATGGTCAAAGAATTGTGCCAAAATCGCGTCACGATTCTGTCAGCATCAGAACGCAGATTTTGTAATTTTCCACCATGGGAGCTTCCCCGGCTCCGATTTCGACCCCCCAACTCACCCAATTCGTCTCTAAACATCACCATAAGGTTAACCTATCATTCAAACACTAATTTTCCATTAACCTACTGATTCACACACTCTCTTCATGGTCAATCCTCTATTCGTAAACCGTAAACTAGTTTCTCTTGATTTTAAATAATTCAACCTCGTCTTTACCTTCGTCCATCATCAATCTCTCATCACAATCTCACATCATAACAGAAACATCATCTTAAGAATTAAACACCCCCCATCATATATTAAGATACCCTAAATTGCAAAGATTCTTCCCCTTACCTCGATTCCTCTGAAATCTCTGGTTTGGCTTGACTTCGTTGTAGCTAGGTTTTCCTTTCTCTGACGGCTGCTCTTCTCTCTGTTTCTACGTTCAGCAAAACTGAGTTCTAATTTCCCAAAACCCTTATTTATATTTGGTCTAGCCACTCTTCATATAACTTTCCTCTTCTATTCACTATTCTTTTGCTTTTCCCCTCCCCCACTTATTAAAAACCTATTTTCTACACCTCATACTCTTTTCTACTTGTTTTTCAATTCTCTTTCTATATTATTTAAATTCTGGTATCATAAATTAATATACCAATATAATTCAAACCTCTCAACATTTACATCACATTTAAATAAAACAACATTAATAATAATATTCACCACGCCACACCTATTAAAATTTATTGAATTACTTAAAATATAAAATTGGGGTGTTACAACTCTCCCCCACTTAACAGATTTTCGTCCTCGAAAATTACTCGAAGGTAACTGCTCTGGATAAAACTTCCTCATCCGATTCTACCCTCCTATACTCATTCTTTACTCCTCCAGTTCATATTCAGTCTTAGAAATCCAGATCCTAAACTAATAAAAATCAACTAGCTACCGTCTACACCTTCACGTGTCATCCATCCTCAACATACAACTGTTACCTGTTACATATTAAATCCTTCGGTCATTCATGTGGCCCTATAGTACTTCACCATTTGGTCTATTCTTGACATACCCCAATCAACTGCTCAACTTATCCTTTAATAATTCATATGAAAGCTTAAAATACAACTAAAGGTCGTCTACACTTCACTCCTACTAGGATAACTAGACTCTAACCCGTGCGATGCACAGGTTTTGTATAGCTTCATATATAACTATCAAATGACTATATTATTACTTTTATAGTTATATTCAGTATTATGTTATCAAACTATCTCAAAAAGTAACAAAAATAAAAGATGGACTGCAATAAAAATGACAAATCAAAAGAAAAAATATATACAAAAGCTAGCACCAAGAAATTGATCCTAACCGCAAAAGTTGTTAATCGAAAGAAAAAAATAAGGAAAAGGAATTGTTATTTAGTAACCGAAAGAAAAAATAAATAAAAAGGAACGTTACGTGGTAATTGAAATAAAAAATAATAATAATAATAAAAAGGAACCGCTAATAATGAAAAGGAACTACTATCAAAAAAGGAATTGCAATGGCGTTAGTGACTTTTAAAAACATGACATTTTCATGTGTTATCTGATTCAATTCCTTGCATATTTTTTTTTTCATAAAAATTAATTAGGTCCGTCAAAAAGGGTGGTGTTATGGTTATTAGGTTCAAATGCAAGATGGTGAGAGAGATGAAAGTGAGTGAGAAATGATTTAGGAATTGTGAGATTGAAAGAAAGAGGACCCGAGATTTGTGTTGAATACACAACATTGAAACAATCACATGTCATAAAAAATATCAGTACCTTGGTTGTAAGAGTTGTGAATTGAAAGCATGTGGTACCTGGTTCGATCCTCATCCGAAGTTTTTTTCATAAATTTTTATAACTAAAAAGTAGGGCTAATCATTAGGGTTAGAGCAACACTACTTAACATTTAGTATGAAAAAAAGAATAATGAAGAAAAAGCTAAAATTCACACAATCACATAACAAAATCAATAATTTTCAAACCCTAATGTCAAGGATTCGAAATTAACAAAATTCAGACAATCAATATCAACATTGGTCATAATTTTTTGTCAATTTGATGAAAGATGGTGTGAATCGGTGAGAGAAAGCGAGTTATCGGCAATGACATTTACGGCAGTCAGTTGTTGGTGAGGTGGCAGTTGCGGCGGCGGCGTGATGTGTGTGGATCAGTGAGAGAAAGTGATTTTCCGGCGGTGGCAGTTACGACGGCATGTGTTGTTGAAGTGGCAGTTGCAACGGTGGCGGGATGTTGTTATTGGGGTCACCGGCGGCAGTGAAAATGAAGTTGAATCGCATGATGTGTGTGAATGACGTTCAATTCGTGTTCAAATGATGTTGGAATTCAGGGTTGTGAGAATGACTTAAAGTGAACTCGCATTTGTGCTAGATAAATAAAATGAAAGCAACTATAAGTCACAAAAAACTTTTGTGATCTAGTGGTAATGGTTGTGATCTACCAGAACTTGGTCTGGGGTTCAACTCTCATTAGGGTTAGGGTTAGCTATTTTAGGGTTGCAAAAGTGTTTATCAGACTGCCTAGGATTTATATATTAAGATTCAACTGATCTAAACTCATATTCCTCATCTGTAAGTGAATACCATCTAACCTATGTCCTCCAAAGATATCCTTCTCTTTAACATCTTATGACTATCCATCTGAAACACGTCCCGCCAAATGATTTTCATCCCAACTAATAACTAATCTAAAAAAAATTCGAAATTTATACATACCCTAAACAAAATCGAAATATAACAACATTATTATTCTAAAAAACATCATTATTCTAAAAATTCGAAATATAACACAATATTATTCTAAAAATTCGAAAATTATACATACACTAATTTATTCAGTCATTAATTAACATCATTATTATAATATTTATCTATCATTTGAGTTATATATTCCAAAAAAATTATATATAACAGATCCAAAAAATTTATAAATACACTTATATATTCAACCATTAATTAACAGATTCAAAAAATTACATAACAACAGTTCCAAAATTTATACTAACTTGTTGAAGCTACACAAAGAACAGTTCCAAAACCAAGCTGAGCAAAGAATCAGAGGAGGCAGCTTCACTTTGACATGCAAATGACAAAGAATAAATTATATGTCAATATATATAAGAAAAAAATTGAATCAATAAAATATAAGTAAAGAGATTTACCAAAGTAATAAAAATCAGTGTTGTTGGAGAAAGATTGGTGTGTGTTGTGTTGAAGAAAGGAGGTCTGTTGAAGAAAGGAAAAAGAGGTGAAGGGAAGAATTTTTTCTAAGTTACAGGATAATACGTGCGACTGTGTTATATTAGAAAACTATGCCAAGGCCAATCTGAGGGATATGCCCCTCGCAATACCTATCATTCAACACATCAGAACTGTCAAATTTTAGGTCAGATAAAGCCAGCACGTGATGCAATTACCCAGGGGTTATGCCCCTCGCATACCACCCTTTTCAGCTTTTTGCAGAACTTTTGCAGAGCTTGGTCTTGTCAAGCTTGCTTTTCCGTGTCCCAGGGTCAAAGCCCTGGTATAATCCCTCGCAAAAATACTGCCACACCTGCAACCTTGTCTCCTTTTCGAATTTGAAATCTGGCGCCTAGAAGGAAGCCAGGGCAAGATGCATTTTGCGAGGGGCTTGCCCCTGGTAGAAGGAATCAACCGCGCGCCTTCTGCTTTGGCATTTTGCCAGGAGCTTCCTTGGGTTTACCCCTGATTTTTTTGCCAGGAGTGCATACTCCTGGCTTAAATCCCTGGCAAATTGCAGCATTTTTTGTAGTGGATAGGTTGGGCCGGCCCATTTGACACATCTATTTGAAAATTGCTTTATACACTTTAAAGAAAGTTAAAACACACCAGTAATTTACGTTTTTAACCCCATCAGTAGTTAACTGCCGATGAGAAGCAATCCGACGGCAACTAACTACCGACGGGAAGGAAACCAGCGGCTGTTAGCTGTTGTTGCCATGTTTTGCCTATATTTTCTAAAACTTCACATTTTTTTCATCTTAATGTGAACAAAACCGATAAAATGAGTGAACAAAAACGATAAAATGACATGCGATTAAAGTGAAAAAAACTAAAAACAACAAAAAAGTAATAAATAAAAATGATAATAATAATTTGAAAATTATACTCTTAAAAATAACATAATTATATTTTCTTTTATTATTATATATATAAATAATTTGATTTATTATTATCATTTTTATTTATTATACTCTTATATTAAAATTATACTCTAAAAATCAATTTTGATTTATAAATATATATAGAAAAGAATAGAAAAAGAAATGAAAAAAATGGAAAATAATGGAATATAAATAAGTCAATGTGTAAAAAATAATGAAAAAATGTAAATTCATGCTCCACGGCAGTTAAGTGCCGATGTAGTAGAGATGTGGAACGGCACTGCCGACGGGGGCATTTGAGTAATTTACTGGTGTGTTTTAACTTTAGTGTATAAAACAATTTTCCATCTATTTCACCCGATGAAAACTTTTTTTTATCTTACAAATATTTGTGCAATATTCAACCTTTTGTAAAATGCATCTATAATAATCCAATGTTTAGTGTTCACCCCCTCTAAGAGATATAAGATCACAATTATTATTTTGCTCCCCCTCAGGAAGTCTGTTCAAATTTTAATTAAGGGTGTTCAAAACCGAACAAATCCAATAGAAAAACTGCAAACCGAACTAATCCAAACCGAAACCGCAAAAAACCGCATTTGGTTCGGATGTATTCAGATCGTTTTTTTACTCAATTGCATGGTTTGGTTCGGTTTGTGGTTTTTGTTTTATCAACCGAACCAGACCAAACCGCAACATACGGAAAACATTAATTAAACATATGTCACCTAGACCAATATTCATATAAACTTAATGGAAACTTTTATAAAATGACATATTTTTTTCTTTTGTTAAGTTTCTTCTTAACTTTTTATTTCAAAAATATGTTTATGTGTTCCTTGAACTTTTAGAGAATGATAAAATCTTAATATTTGCATTTCTTACATAATAAGATTATTTTTTGTACACATTTTTTATTTGGTTTATGTTGTTGGGAATATTGTTGTGTTTTAACTATTTAACTTAATTTTAATGCTGAAAACAAAAAATTGTATTTGCTTGATAAAAACCGCACAAACCGATCCAACCAAAACTGCATTGGTTTGGTTCAGATTTTATTTTAGAAGTCAACTGAACCAAACCAAACCGCATGTTTTTTTATCTTGCAGTTTGGATGACTTTTAACTTCAAAACCGAATCAAACCGCACCGCTAACACGCTTGATTGAAATCATATATTGATTTTCTGCAATATTCAACCTTTTGTAAAATGTCTCGCTTTCATTCCAATTCCGAAGTTCAATATTTCGCATCTCACCAACCCACTAACTATCACCTACACGAGTGGGTCCTCCTCCTAACTCTTAACAGTTAACATGATTAGCCATTTAGCCTTATCCCACACACCCATCACCAACACATAAAAAATGATGATGGGAATGACAACAATTATAAAGGAATTCCAAGGATAACTAGCTATCATTTTTCTAACCATGCAATTTCCTTTTTTATTAAGTCATCATTCACCACATTTGCAGGATATATTAACAAGTATTATATTTATCCCAAACTTGGTAATTCCATAGTTATGTCATCATTAGCGGTGTGAATTTTGGTTTGATTCTTGGCCTATGCCCTATACATAGAAGAGCAATATGTTGAGAGAGATCAACATCTCGAAAAATTAGTCTCGGACTACTTCTTATTAAAAATACTAACGCAATTGATTCATTTAAGTATCAATGTGACGTAGAATATCATGAGTTGTTAGATGAATCAAGCTGTTCACATTAATCCTTTATCCATATATTTGAACACAAAATTTGAACATAGTATGTCAAGCACAGTATAATATATCTTTTTTAGCGTAACCATCTGATTGAACTCAAGTGATTAATGAGTTTCATCACATGACGAATCATTAGGGAGAATTCAAGTTCGATTTCTAGAATGAATAATTGTTTTGTTAGAGTTTACTTATCTCGTGACTGGACTTCAAATTACTTGAACCTCTTTCCCCTAATAATCGGAGGGTTAACATAAAAAAATATCTGATTTCGATGTGTTCTATTTTGGAAAAGATAAAAAAAGTTAATATGAAATTGGACAACGTCTGTTTACAATATACTCATGATATGAATATGGTGTAATTTGATGTCAACTTCCAATGTAAACGAAAAAGAAAAATTCTAACTAGTCTTATTGGGGCACTACTTAAAAAAATAAGTATAATAAAAATTTCTTCGAACTTGTGTAATCAAATTCTTAAAGTCTAAAAAATATTGTTTTCAATGCAAAACTTTTTTTTTGTTTCTTTAATTAATGTCCCAGAAACATTAGTTAGCATGACCCAACAAAAAAACATCTCTATGCATTGTTGATATAACCAACATTATCAAGTCCCAACAAAAACGGTTTTTGCTATCAAATATTTTTAAAAAACAAAAGATAAAAACTTTATATCAAAAACAATAATTTTTAAACATTTAAAAAGTTAAATTTACACTTTTCTCACCATTTCTCAATTCAAAACAATATTTTTATTTCAATTTCCTTAAGATATCCTAACAAAAAAGCAACAACTTCAGCGTGTGATTCACACACAAGCACACCAACCCTGAACAATCAATTGTCCTTCCCTCCAACTCCAATAGTCCACTAGTAAGTGTCTTTATGAGGTGTACAATGTGGAATGGAGGGGTCTACATCCTCACCAAACTTTGATTCTTCAACAATCCAAAACCCGTAAGCATGATGAGTTGAGTGGTTCAAAAAAGTATCTCTTTCACTCACCAAATATGTTAACAGAACAGTTCATTTGATCATTCAATGCATCCTAACGCAACGCGACCCATATTGTCCCATTAAACACATCACCCCTTGCAAAGTTTTCTTAATATATGAAAGAGATTGAAAGAAACAGTGACCTACACAATGTTGGAATAGTCTGCAAACTTTATTACTCACTCATACAAGTTATCTTGAAAATAAACGGTGTGATATACAAAAATACAAACATTAAGAACAATTCTATACAATGTTGCTAAAAAAAAGAAAAATCATGCTAACAAGTGCTCAACATTCTACAAATAACAAATATTTATTAAAAAAAAATAATTTTTAATTTTTTTAAAAGTAATTGAACACAATTTTCAATGTATGATTTATACTTTCAATATACTAGGAATATGTAGCATGTAGGGTACGTGTTAACATTTTTCAAAAAAGAAACAATTCTTTACTATGACTGCCCAAAATACTATATGACCTACTTTGCGTAAGCAATATATATTTTCAACATTAAGTCAAGAACTACTCAACCTACCTCATTATCACGTCCAAAAAAAAAGCATACCTTTATTATACATGACTCATTTTTTTTAAGGCATACATGACTCAATTTCATTTACCTTAACTTTATTTTTCATCTTCGGATTCTGGGCATCTATTTAACTTTTCCGTTTTTTTTTTAATTTTAATTTTTTGAGAATTACACTATACGTATTTTACTAGATTTTATACATGAAAAAAGTACCAATTGTTAGAATCAAATACATGAAGAGAGTACAACAAAAAAAATTAGTCCATTAAAAAAACAAAATCTCAATTTTGTCATTTAAGTGTCACACTTCTCTAACTTAATTTCTAAATATATAAAAATAATAAATAATTTTAACATTTTATAAGTAATTACTATTCTCTAAATTGGCGATTTACTATTTAAAGATTGTTTTTACTTCATATTTTATATGTCTTGAATAATACTATTCGATGTGTTGTGTTTCTTCCGATCAATATTTTAAATTGTGTATGGATATTTTGAGAGTCTAGTCAATTCCGCTAAACTCAACTTTCGTTTGTATTTTGTTTTATAAAGTATCTTAGTAACCAAAATTTTACTCATTAACAAGTGGAGAATATTGAGTTCGAACTATGGTTTCTATGTATTATATTGTCTCTGCCAACTTTTATTTGTATAAAGATTAAACTATTTATATTTGCTCAAAAAAAGATTAAACTATTATTTTTCATAAAATATAGAAAAATAAAGTGATTTTTTTAAGGGAAAAAAATAAAGTGATTTTTTTAAGGGAAAAAAAATAAAGTGACTTTTTTTTTGTCAAGAAAATTAAGTGATTTAATCCCTTACTATATACTCCTTCTGTCCCAAAATATAAGCAAAAATTGGTCAACAAAAGTTAATGTATTTGGTTCAAAATTTGTACCAAATACATCAACTTATGTTGACTCATTTTTGCTTATATTTTGGACGGAGGGAGTATCACGCAATACTTTTTTTTCCGAGGGAATCACGCAATACCTATATGGTTGGTAAATCAAATAATTATTAATACCAACCGAAATAAAATCGAATAAACTCATTATGCTTACCATGTAGAAAAAGATACTTTTGTTTACACATAAATCCAATTCTCACCAACTCCCATTTTTTTCTCTATATTCAATATCAACCTGTTTCCAACCTTCTCTGTTCAAACACACAATTCATCACAATGGCTCTGTTTCTCACAATACCCCTTTCGTTCATAGCCATTTTCCTCTTTTACACACTCTTCCAAAGACTAAGATTCAAGCTTCCACCTGGTCCACGACCGTGGCCGGTCGTGGGAAACCTCTACGACATAAAACCAGTCCGGTTCCGGTGTTTTGCCGAATGGGCCCAATCCTATGGACCCATTATATCGGTTTGGTTTGGTTCGACTCTGAACGTGATTGTTTCAAATTCAGAGTTGGCTAAAGAAGTTTTAAAGGAGAATGATCAGCAACTGGCTGACCGACACAGAAGTCGGTCAGCAGCAAAGTTTAGTAGAGATGGGCAGGATTTAATTTGGGCTGATTATGGGCCTCATTATGTGAAGGTTAGGAAGGTTTGTACGTTAGAGCTTTTTTCACCTAAGAGAATTGAAGCTTTGAGACCTATTAGAGAAGATGAGGTTACTGCTATGGTTGAGTCCATTTTCAACGATTCTACCAATTCTGGTATGTTTTCTTTTTGGTTCTCTCTTTTGTTTTCTTAATTTCATGTCTGTTTCTTAATACTCTGTTTTCTTTCGTTTTCTTTCATGAATGTTATGTTACTGATACAAGTAGAACATTGATGAGTTTTACGTTATTTTGTTTATTGTTTACATATTTAATAAATGAAGGTAGAATCAAGTTTAGAATCGCTCAATTTATCTACTCCCCATTTACTTTATATTTATCAAGACATAACCACATGTGATAAATTAGCGAAGTGGACTCAACTAATAGGTCTCATTAATCTTTTATTAGTGTTTACTCTGGGTTGATAGATAAATTGAGTTAGACTCGGTCGAAGCACGGTCACCCAACAAGATTATTATTTTTAGACTCAACTAATAGGTCTCATTATTATTATTTTTTTTTATAAAATAATACATAAAATTATCATAAATAGTCTGATGTATGAAATTGTGAGAATGTATTAATTTAAAATCTTTTTGTCGGTGACAACTAAATAGTTGTACTTGTAACTTTTAAGGACAAAGTTCAAATTTGAAATGTTGCAAAATGAGCATAAGCATCACGTTAATTAATAAAAAATCTCTCCTCTCCATTTTTTTTTCAAAATTCCTAACATTAAAAATATTCTAAAATGAGGTTAGAATTGTAAGTGATACATTTGAATTAATAAGTGAATATAACCTGTCAAAATAGGGGAATTAATTTCATGAGCATTTTAACTTTTTTTTAAAAGGTTAATAATATTGTTAGTTTTTCTTGTCAAAAAAAATATTGTTTGTTTTTGTTGTTGAGAGCGGAGATCTACTCTACTCCTTAACCCCCCACCTCAACCAAATCATTGTTATATCCCATTGCATTTTACAATTTTAAAGATCATCTAGAATATTAAGGAGAAAGTCTTGGAATTTTGATGATCAAATTTGATATTTATTATTCATTAAAACTACTACTTCATAAATATATTTTCTTAATAGAAGATTGGTAGAAAATTGATGACAGAACTATATTTGCCTAATTTAAAAATACAGTTTTGAATGTCTTTTAAATTATTAACATTATACATAAAATCCCTTTGAAGTTAGACTTTTCTTTTAATATGGCAAACTACTCTTAAGTTCTCTTATGCGTTTGGTAGGGTGTTAGTAACAGCTAAGCAAATAAATTAGGTAAAATGCATAAGTGGGTGAATGTCAACGGAGAAATAGCAAATGATGCAATGAGTCAAGATTTGGGAAAACTGTTTGTCTTATTTCGGTTGGTAAAGTTTGTATGTCAAGAAAACATGCCTTCATTAGTTGTTGATTTTTAGGTCTATAAATTTAGAGATGGCGTTGGTTTAACTAATTCTCCAACTACTTTTTTGTCCCCGTTTCCTTTATTAGTTTGTACTTCAATTTGTAGTGCTATTTCAGGTAAATTCATTTAATTGTTTTGTTGACATAAATACATTTTGGTTCTTGCTATCTTGTGTCCTAAGAACACAAGTTATGAAATCCAAATTTAAAAACTTTTCATATAAACAACATAATTTTGACTTAAAAAAGTTGAATAAAGTTGAATGCACATATTTTAAGGCAATTATTTCTATTTTAAATTCATTAACATATGCCTTTAGGGTATATGTTAGCATTTGCCATACATTTTTAGGCCCTAAAATATCGCAAATGTGCGTGTTTGGTTCTCCACTTTTAATTTGGTAGTCACTTTGAATTTTCCCCCTAATGCTGCTGCAACAAAATTATTTATTGATATGACCCCAAACTTATAACGAGCGTGACTTAAAAAAAAAAAAAGAAATGACAAAAATCAACTTGTGCATATGAGGGTATGAGGTCGAGTTCCTCTTCTTCGTTTCCTCTGACGTGCACATGCTTATTTTTGACGATTTTAATTTGAAGAAACGCTAGCCGCATAAGTATAGTGAAGGGTTAAACACGTTATTTGGAGGGTAAAACCTGTGTCTAATAACCCTTCAGTATATAACATTTTTTTTTGGCTAAATTGCATATTTGGTCCCTTAATTAATTTGAGTTTCACTTTGGTCCTTTAATTGATAAAAGTTTCGTTTTGGTCTCTTAATTCTATCTTTGTTTGTCAAATTGGTCATTTCTTTTAATTTTTTAATGTCTAATATTCATGATATGATTGTAGTCATTTGATTGCAAGTTTATTGTATAAAATTGTGAACCACCCATACATATTTTTTTTCTAATTTTCTTCATCTTCATCAATCAAAACAAAATATACCCAAAAAATTGATTAAAAAATCAAAATGTTTACTTAAGATTAACCCATATTTTTTTTTATAACAACAAATTTTATTCAAATCAAAAGTGCAAAGCCTTAGTAACAAATACAAACGGAATAATAAAACCTCCATATCTAAAGGGCAAAGAACAAGAAAACGTGAGGTGCCCACACAACAAGCCCCAACGCCCATGCCACACACTAGTCCCAACACCTAATGCTACAACAGAAAAATAAAACTAATGTTCATCAATACTTCTTGAAAAAAAAAAAACTACTGTTCACCGATCCTCTTCTCAAATTGATCCAATCCCTTGAATCTCAAAACCCCAAAATCGTGATTTTTGTTACCAGTACCGATCTCCCAACGCCCATGCCCACATCAGCCGCTATTTCCGTTACCGATTTCGTCGATCCACACAAGAATACCAATCCCTTGTTGCTATGTGTTTTGATTCTTTGTTTTAAGACTTCATGTGATCTATAGTTTTTAAGGAGGAGAAGTTGGGGGTTGTTATTGATTTGGATTTTGCATTTTATGGATAAACTTTTGGATTTGATGCAAATTGTTTTTGGGTTTTTTTCCTGGATTTCCTTGAGTTATAGATAAATGTATTGACGATGAAGAAAATGAGGAGGGAGGTAGATGAAAAAATGTGAAAAAGATTGGGTGTTGGTGGTACACTATTAGATCTAGTGGACTAGCATAATCTAATGGTTGTAGCTTCAAAATCCATCAGTTCTCTATTTGAAAACAAGATCAAACAGTTTAAATTAAAATAATTAATAAGGTCTATGGTGGACCACCTATAATGTTGGTCCACCTTAGACATTTATGATTAAAAATTAACAAAAAAAGATCAATTTGACAAACATAAATGAAATTAAGGGACCAAAACAAAACTTTTATTAATTAAGGGACCAAAATGAAACTCATAAATTAATCAGGGATCAAATATGTAATTTAGCTTTTTTTTAAAAAGAACCCTTCAATATATTTGTTGAGTCTTAATATTTATTTCCCCCTTATGTATATTCGAACATCTAAAAATTATGTATATTTGAACATATTTTGAATGATTAATGATATATGTATCTTTGAACACCTAAAAATTGTAGTTAACGACATTAAAAATCGTTTTAATTTTAGTTCATGGTCATTGAGTTGTATAATTTGTTATATTCATTAACCATATTAAACATGATTTGACCGCACGTATTCAAATTGAGTTAACCATTCAAATTGATCTCGACATTTGATGTCAATTTTGTGTGTCTAATTATTATTTCTCTTGTATTTCTGCAGAAAATTTGGGGAAAGGTATATTGATGAGGAAGTATATAGGGGCAGTTGCATTCAACAACATCACAAGGCTGGCATTTGGGAAAAGATTTGTGAACTCGGAAGGTGTAATGGATGAGCAAGGAGTAGAATTCAAGGCCATAGTGGCAAATGGATTAAAGCTAGGAGCATCTCTAGCTATGGCAGAGCACATCCCTTGGTTGCGCTGGATGTTCCCACTTGAAGAGGAGGCTTTTGCCAAGCACGGTGCTCGCCGAGACCGACTTACTAGAGCCATCATGGAAGAGCATACGCAGGCACGTCAGAAATCCGGTGGTGCCAAACAACATTTTGTAGATGCACTTCTCACTTTGCAAGAGAAATATGACCTTAGTGAAGACACCATCATTGGTCTCCTTTGGGTAAGTTTTTTAAGGTTCTTAGAATTTTTATAATCTAAACAATTCTTTTGGTTTATTTTATCTCTATGTATTGAATTGGGATTTCCTAAGTTCGTAAAACTACACAGCTGCCACGATCTTCAAATCAGTACCGTTAAATCAAGATTGAACGATTGACATGTACATTTTTGTAAATATGATTCAGAATACCGTCTTTACATACTAGTAGCATCATCGTAATCTAATAGCGTTGATTTGCCGATTGAAACAACTACATCCTTTTTCGAAAGTATGGAAATTAGATCTGTCTATTTCACAACTAAAAGCATAGCTCATATTTTTCTTTATTTGACAGGACATGATTACAGCTGGGATGGACACAACTGCAATATCAGTTGAGTGGACCATGGCAGAGTTGATAAAGAATCCAAGAGTGCAACAGAAGGCACAAGAGGAGCTAGACAAGGTCATTGGTTTTGAAAGGGTCATGACTGAAACTGACTTCTCAAGCCTCCCTTATCTACAATGTGTAGCCAAGGAGGCTCTAAGGCTGCACCCCCCAACACCATTAATGCTCCCACATCGCGCTAACGCCAATGTCAAAATCGGTGGCTATGATATTCCCAAAGGGTCAAATGTCCACGTAAATGTATGGGCTGTAGCGCGTGATCCAGCTGTGTGGAAAGACGCAACAGACTTTAGACCCGAGAGGTTTCTTGAGGAGGATGTAGACATGAAGGGTCATGACTTTAGGCTACTTCCATTTGGAGCAGGTCGTCGAGTATGTCCAGGGGCACAACTTGGGATCAATATGGTGACATCCATGTTGGGTCATCTATTGCACCATTTCTGCTGGGCACCACCCGAGGGAGTGAACCCGGCGGAGATTGACATGGCAGAGAACCCTGGAATGGTTACATACATGAGGACTCCATTACAGGTTGTGGCCTCTCCTAGGCTTCCGTCGGAGTTGTACAAACGTGTGACAGCTGATATCTAATCTTTTTCTCATACTGCAATGTTGCTGTTTTTCAAATTGTTGAGTCAATTTTCTTGTGGGATTTATTTCTACAATTGTGTCTATGTAACTATAATTGGAATACAATGTAAGGAACTATGTAAGACTCATGACAAATGTAAGACTCGTGACAAATTTGACTTTGTTGTACCCTTCAGATTTTGGATTGAAGTTTCGGCAGTGTAATGCATAATTTTTCTTAAAAATATGTTAAATTGGAGGCTATAGTTTACTTATGCTTTTATATGTCTATAGTTTAAATGTTCTGTATTATTGCTCTGAATGAACTTAGACTTAGTGGCTGTTAATGTACAAAAGTAAGTATCGTTTTTATATCGTTCCACAGGGATTAATGTGATATCATAAACCGTTCAACGTCGATTATCGTCTTAAGTTAGGGTTTAACCATTTGTTTTATACTACACTACTCATCATTTTGAAAGCATAATAAATAAATAGTAGAGTAATAGGACATAGAAGGTGTTAGGATTAACGTTCATCAATCAAACATCGTTAATATTCGATTGATCATAAATACGGATTCTAGCTTTTTCTTATATATGACATTATTACGTATTGCTCAACAACATCATTGATTTCCCAAATGATGTCGTGAGATCGATTGTATCGTTTAATCGATGATTTCTCAATCTATTAAACGATTCAAAAGCTTTACGATCCAATACTATAATGTAATTATCAAAACCAAATCCCATTTCTAGAATTTCTTATCTTGATAGAAAATCATTCTAAACCTAGATTCAAAAGTCTTTTTCAACAACATTTAAATCAAACATAAGATTGAAAAGCAAGAAGAAATTCAATGGTATATAAAAATGCTAGAATCATATATTTAATAACCAAAAGTTTACAACATGGAATGATTGATTACCTATTAATCCCAACAAAGGAGATTAGTTGATCATTGTCATGACAACTATTTCAAAAAGAAAGGAAGATGAAGATATATGAGAGCTTGATGTCTCAAAGCTACTTAATGCCTTCTTCAATCCAAATCAAATTGCTATTTGAAGTTTTTCTCCCTCTATGCCTATTCTCTCTCAAAGATAACAAGTAATTTTAGCTCTGGAAAATATTAAAACTCAGAAAAAACTATCTCTCTAAAAAATGAGCTTCAAAATACTTAAATATGCTGAGAAAATGCACGCTCGCTACAAGCGACCAGCCTGTCGCTTGTAGCGAGGACTTCAACTGGCCAATCATAGAGCTCCACGTCACCATCAGCATTAAACCGCCCCTCTGGTCGCTGTAGCGACAAGGTCTGTCGCTACAAGCGATGGATCATTGAAATTCCCTGCCTAGGCTCGCTTCAAGCGTCCGGTTCATCGCTTCAAGCGATGAACCCTTGTAAATCCCTGCCTAAGCTCGCTTCTAGCGATGGAAGCTGCGCTTCAAGCGATGAAACACTGGAAATCCCTGCCTATCCTCGCTACTAGCGATGGCTTCTGCGCTTGTAGCGATGGCATCAAGAAAAGCTTCATTCTTTTGCATCAATCAGGTCCAAGCATGTATTTCCTGCATAATCACATGGGGTAAGGCTTAGGATCACAATTATTGCATTTCTAACACAAATATGCTCTAATCCTAAGGTAACTTGTAAAACAAGTAATCATAAGTGCCCTAAATTGTACCTAAATATAACAACTTTTAGGCACTTATCAGTGGCCATAGTGCTTTATGCTATACTGCTATAACATTTTGGTCATTACACATTGCAGTACGAGATCTCCAAAACACAGACACATCTGAGATTAGGAGTGTCATCGTGCCCAACACACATACAACAAGTCTCCGGCAACGCAAACAAGTGTCTTACTAGCATTCAGGGGTGATCTTGTTCAGTTGTTCCTAGTTAAAGCAATAAGAGTTCATATCGACAAAAACAGTTGATCATCATGAAAAAGACTTAATAGCATGATTAGCAGCATCTGACATTAATTAAGATCGTGAATTGGAAATTCATGCCATCTTAATCCGTGTGTCCCTCCGAATTAAAATGAGTACATTTTCTCATAAACAACCATTGATAATTAAAAATAAAGACAGTATCCTTTTGGACGAACAACAATGCTAGCAAAATCATTTATAACTCAAAAGCAAGTAAAAAAATCCGTATGGTTCAACATGGGAGAGCCATATTTTCATTTTTTTAATTTTAGAGAGGGAATAAACATCACATGGAGGACTAAATATTGACCACATAACCGTACATTGATTGTCCAGATTAAAACTTATTTGATAGTCAGATACCATTTAAAAAAGTCACACCACTCTATGTTTTAATCTTTACATTTCATGAGTAGATATATAAGAAGTAAACATTAACAATACAAAGAATCAGAGAGAAAGGATAATAGAACAACAAATACAAATACGACTAGGGTTTCATTGGAATGACAAGTTCCTGAGAGTAAGAGTTACAATAGAGTACTAGATACTCGAAAAAACTAAACTACCCTTAGCCATATTACAACCGAAAGCCCATTACATATTGTCTACCAGTAAATCATCTTGACAGATATCATGAGCAAGTTTGAATTCTAGCACCTGCGTCATGTTCACATTCATCCATGGCTGCACCCATATTTTGGCTTCATATATCTTCCTCCTTCCGGCATCAACTACTTCCAGGGTAAGATAATATATTCTAGCTGCTGCAACCTGTTCTTTGGCTTTCAATACCTTTACAAATTCAAGAACGCCATTCTGCATAAAAGAAATATATAAATAAACTTGTAAACCTTGAATAATTAAATCTAGAACAATGAATACTAAAGACTTGTCAGAGACAAAATTGATTAATACCTGTTCGATGTTGTATTGTTCAACAGCGGAAAGAGCGAATCGTTGGATTTCAGGAACATCGATTGGAATATCTTTAGCGGATCTCATGATCTTGCGTCCAAAAGTCTGAATTAACTCATGTTTGCACATACCCAACTCAAAGCGACCAAAAAACAAAAGCAAAACGGTGACAAAGATTGCATGGAACTTCATCATCTTCATTCACTGTTCTCACTCTAAAACAAAAACAAAAACAAAAACAAATCACGTGCGTGTTATTGTAGGGTTTGAGATTTGAAGGTTAGTTTTGTTTTGTGCTTTAAGAATGTTTGTTTCTTAAACAGGAGGAGTTTGTTAGACGACTTGTTTGTTAAGAAAGGCATGGCCCACAAATAAATCAGCCCAAATACTCGTTTGGTTTGTTACGAGATTCATTAAAATCTTTTTTCATTTTACATGTAAAAGTTGTTATAAATTTCATAATTTTTTTCCACATAACCGTACATTGATTGTCCATATTAAAACTAAGGGAAATGTTAACGAGTGCCCCCGGACACTTGTTAAGACCTTTAAATGGTAACTTTTTATGAAAATATGTGTAATCAATACATTGAAAATTGAAATATTTGACTTTTTTAGTAAAAATTTCTTCTTTTGGAACCCTTAAAGAGTGCCCCGGGGGCACTCGTTAACGAGACCCAATTTGATTGTCAATTTAATGGTTAACATTTACTCCTCTCACTCTTGTATTAAAAACATTCTCTCACTTAGTATTTAAGATGACTCTAGGCTCTAGCTATATGATTAATTCAAATTGCAAAACTGATCAATTAAATAGTATGCAGCTCCGGTCTTATAATTTATGGCCAAGTTCTTCTATCTAGAATAGACCTGCTACTATCTAAATTTTTGAAACCTCTAGAATAGATGGCATCATACAGTATCATACAGTGCAGTTCTTGTTGATTTTTGGATTTCCAAACTGTTGTATTTGGATTTCCAAATTCTATTTTGAAAAAGAATATCTACCGAAGTTGTTACTAGGTTGAGTCACGACCAGATCGTTCTCTTTAAGACGTTTCGTGACACTGCCCAAAATTGTGCAAGACAGACTATCAACCACGCTGCCTCCACGATAAAACAAGCTAAGCTACAACTGTGCGGTTAACTACTGCACTGTAGAAAACTGTTCGAGATTTACACCTTCAATATGGTACTAAGACCACTCAAATATGGTGTTATCACCATTCTAAACTTTAAGTTTTCCAAAAATTCAATGTGGTACTACGACCACTCAAATATGGTGATACCACCATTCTAACTTTTTAACTTCTCTAAAAATAGAAAAAAATATCGATAGAATATTTATATATACCGTTAAGATCATTCTTAATTCCGACGGGACATTATTATTCCAAAAAGGGACTATGATCTTAAAAGTACTCTTTATTCCAAAGGGACATGTATTATCGAAGGGACTATGTTCTTAAGACCTTTCTTAATTCCAAAGGGACATTATACCGAATATGAACTAAGGTCTTAAGAACACTCTTAAATCTGAATGGACAGAAAAAATGGATAAGGAGAAGAATAGTTCGTTAACACAAGCTGGGGGGAGAAGAGAGAAAGAGTTCTCGACAACTCAATAGAACTCTTTGGTGTGATTTTTGAACTGAGGGGAGTCCTCTATTTATATAGAGATTTTGTAACTGTTTTAGCTAAAATTGCGGCAGCAGTTACTCTAATGGATAAGATCAAAAGGAAATTTAACCACTAAAGGAAACAAACCTAAGTTAAAATTGTGGGAAGTGATATCCATGAATAAAAATAATAATTACTATTATTTTTATCAATATCAAGTATATAAAATTAAATACCGCAATTTAAACGTGTTCTATTTTATGTGTTCACACCAATGTTCCAACAGTTCTTAAATCAATCACTAAGGAAATCATATAAAACCTTGCCACCCAATTTATTTTCCATAACACACCAAATTTATTAACATCTGAAATAAAATTAAGCATCTTGTATTGATCATAAAAGTGATCCTTTTGTTTGGCACCAAACAAAAGGACTAGTATATTTAACCTTGAATTGAGGAGACCGGGGGCAACAAAGGGTTGACGAAAGAAACATTCAAAACGGAAATTCACGAGTAGATATATAAGAAAGAATAAGAGAGAAGAGATAATTGAACAACACTAGGGTTTCATTGGAATGACAAGTTCCTGAGAGTAAGAGTTACAATAGAGTACTAGATACTCGAAAAGACTAAACTACCCTTAGCCATATTACAACCGAAAGCCCATTACATATTGTCTACCAGTAAATCATCTTGACAGATATCATGAGCAAGTTTGAATTCTAGCACCTGCGTCATGTTCACATTCATCCATGGCTGCACCCATATTTTGGCTTCATATATCTTCCTCCTTCCGGCATCAACTACTTCCAGGGTAAGATAATATATTCTAGCTGCTGCAACCTGTTCTTTGGCTTTCAATACCTTTACAAATTCAAGAACGCCATTCTGCATAAAAGAAATATATAAATAAACTTGTAAACCCTTGAATAATTAAATCTAGAACAACGAATACTAAAGACTTGTCAGAGACAAAATTGATTAATACCTGTTCGATGTTGTATTGTTCAACGGCGGAAAGTGCGAACCTTTGGATTTCAGGAGCATCAATTGGAATTTCCTTGGCTGCTCTCATGATTTTGCGTCCAAAACTCATGCACATACCCAACTCAAAGAGACCAAAAAGTAAAAGCAAAACGGTAACAAAGATCGCCTGGAACTTCATCATCTTCATTCACTATTCTCACTTGAAACAAAAACTAATCGCGTGTTATTCTAGGGTTTGAGATTTGAAGGTTAGTTTTACTTTGTGCTGTTTTTTAGTGCTTTAAGAATGTTTGGTTTGGTTTCTTAAATAGGAGTTGTTTATGGACTTGTTTGTTAAGGAAAGCGATGGCCCACAAATAAATTATAGGTATAAAAAATATATATTTTTCTCTTTTACATTGTAACAAACTATAATTATCCTTTTCAATGATATCAAAAATATAACAAATATAATATCTTTCTAAAAACTATAACAAATATAATATAAATTTTATCTTTTTGAATGACACAAACAAAATAGCATTATATAGTCAAATTTGTTTAAGAGTATAACTGAAAGGAGAAAAGTCAGCCCAAAACAATCTATTTTCTTTATATATAGTATAGATTTCCAATATTTTATGTAGCAAAAATATCTCAACAGTTTACTATATTTTAAATTTTTCTAATTTTATTTTAACATTATTTTTTCAATTTATGTAATTATTTAATTTGAAATAATATTATATATTTTTTTATGTACACATGTCACTCCCATGTTAAATATTTTTTTCACAAAAAATATCTCAACAAACTATACCAAATTTAAATCACGTACATATTATTTCAAAACTACATTTAAGCCATTTTTTATATCAAAGATATATCATGATTCAACAACAACAACAACAACACTTCAAATCGACAAACTCTTCTGACACTGACAGTTTGAACGAATCCAAACTATGCTTATGTAATGTTTGTTAATTTAAAGTGTTGTTGTATTGTATTCAGTCTTTAATAAAAAAAATCTTATGTTTGTCAATTTAAAGTGTTGTTGCTCACAATGCTATTCAGAGGCCCATCGAAAGCTACGTCTCGAACATAGTTATGAAGTTATCTCGTAAATATTTTTCATGAGTTATCTCCCAAACCAATGAGTTCATAACTCACGAAAGCCTTATTTAGGGCCAGAAACTGTATTTTCGGGGGACTATGAGCAATGAAGGGGGCCAAAAAGCAACTTTTAAAAAAAATTATACAGGTTCTCGGTCCACCCTTTAAATGCTCAAATATCTCAAAATATACTACCAAAACGTGCTTATAATAGTGTATTGTCATATAAAATATGAAATAAACTAATGAAAGAACACTTATGGTAAATCCCCTACCTTTTTTCAGGGCTGGTGGAGAAATTATCATAAAATTAATACCAAAATTAAACTTATTGGATTCGAAACTATATGTTTTATTAAATGACACGTATATTAAAATGAAATCATTAAGAGTGTGTTTGGATGAAACTATTCATTCTTAAATTTTGTTGGGATACATATGCAGTATTTCAAAAAGTTGGGCGATCAATTTTATAATATGAAAAATAGGTATTAATTTGTGATTTTTAAAAACTGATAGGGACCAATTCCCTAGTTTTTGAAAATTTATAAAACCAATTTGTAAATTTTGAAAAATATAAGGACCAATTTGTAAATTTTAAAAAATAGGGACTAATGTGTAATAATTTTCAAAAATTTAAGGACTAATTTAAGATTCACAGTGTATATTGCAAAAAATGAATTTGCAATTTTCATCTTTTAGATGGTATTAAAAATTCCCAAAATTTAGCTTTGACAAAATACTTCAAAAAAGTCCCTTCATTTTGAAAATTCTATAAATTTATCATCCAAACAATAAATTTTACCTTGAAGAGTTTGAATTATCCTCTAAAGTTACATAACCTCCTAAAATCCTCTCATTCAAACACACCGTAAAGGTATGTTCTGGAGTTTTAGAGATGAGGGGGAAGGCTATAGAGAAATGAAGGGGAAAGTGAAAGGAATGAAGGGATTTGAAAGGATATGGCTGGGAGGAGTTTGTTTTCTTTATAATAGAAAGTTCTCCTAATTTGAGGGAACTAAAAAAATGCATCGAGGAGGATTGTTTAAGGTTTTAGAGAGCTTAGATAAATTCTTCAAATTCAAGCTATATTGTTATAATAATTTAAAAATTTAAAAATGTATTAATCAAAAGCATTCATTTATCATACTCTCCAAATGTGCCTTGATGTTATGCACAAAGATTCACTTTGGATTGTTGGCTCAAAAGAGTGTGGCCTGTGACCTCGGTGGTTGTTTGAGGTGGCCGTTGATACTTGATTTCGTTGAGAAGTTTGTCGCAGTGAGTTGTGGTCTACTGGATCTGCATCCGTGCTGGCGGTTAGATTCAATGTTTAGTTGCAAACGCTGGTCTCGGGTTTGATGAACATATTTTTTGCTTGGTTATGGTGAACGTTCTCACATCCCATTTCTTTTGCAACCTGATTTCGCGTCCGTACGTGAGTTCGCTTGCTTGTCGATCTATTGCTAGTTGGTTCCGTTATTTTTCATTAGAGTATGTCCACTAATATGTATTTTGTCCTGTCTGTATCACCCATTAGGGTTGATCTTTTTTGTTTATTAAGTCATATTTGTTTCCCACAATCTTAAGTATTTTTCATTTTTATGTAATATATTTTTCTTTGTTTAAAAAAAGAGAGTAGTATTATCAAAATACTATTTAACCTACACTTTTCAATACATTTTTTTTGTTAAAATTCACATGGGTCCATAATAATTTTGATCAATAAAAGGGTTTGTTAAAAAGCATGTTGTTTTTTTTTAGGAAGACTTTTAAAAAGCATGTTGTTAGAAACATTAATCCACTTATTTTCTTTTTTGTCACAAAGTTACATAGTACCTATAATCCTTATTATAAGAGAATTTTTTAATATTTTTTTGGTCATATAAAAAAGACAATGTTACAATTTTTAAGGTGTGTTTATTGCTTAAAAATATTTTTCACCCTCATTTAAAATGTTTATTTTTTAAATACTAGTGAATTAATGTATTTAAGGTGTATTTAATGTATTTTTTTAATTGTCCAGTTATTTTTACCCTTATTTATGTTGTGTCTATTTGTTGCTTTTGCAGGAAACAAACAGAAACTTCCCATCATATTTTTCTTAGTTGTCCAGTTATTGTTAAACTTTGGTATTGGTTCATGAAGGGAATTGATCAACATTTGGATTGCTCTAGCTGTCTTAGCCTTCTTTTGGGGAGAGTTGGAGTGGGTAGCTAGCTAGTTCAACATGTTATGAACTTTGTAGTTATTCATACTATTTGGAGCATCTGGATTGAGAGAAACCAAAGGTACTACACAGGTAAGCAGAAATCCATGGAATCTTTGTTCAACAGCATCATAGCTGAGGTGCATCTTAGTTTTGAGTTAGATATTGTCAAAGGGTCTTTAGCTATGACAGATTACAAGTTATCTAGACTGTTCAGCATTCCTCTCAAGACTAGCAGGGTTGTTCCAGTTCAGGAAGTTATTTGGACCCCTCCTCTGGATGGATATGTTAAAATTAACAGTGATGGCTCATCTGTAGGTGGCCCTCCTTGTGGCTCCATTGGCTTTGTGTTAAGGGATTCCAATTCTACATTTTTAGGTGCTATGACCAGTAACATTGGATATGCTTCTTCCTTTGAAGCTGAATTCACTGCTTGCATGATGGCTATAGAAAAAGCTCAGGAGATGAGGCTGACTAGCATTTGGTTGGAAACTGATTCTCTTGGAGTGGTTAGAGCTTTCAATAAGGTAGAAGGGGTACCTTGGCAGATGAATGCTAGGTGGTATAATTGTTTGAAGTTTTGCAGACAGATTAGGTTTATGTTCACCCATATTCTTAGGGAAGGAAACATGGTTGCTGATGCTTTTGCTAAAAATGGTCTAGGGCTAGCTATGTATTCCTCTCAATGGTGGCCCTCTCCTCCACCTTTTGTTTCCTCTCTTCTGTTGAGAGATAGCCTAGGTTTACCTTACTCTAGGAGTTTTCATGGATTGATTGTGTATGTGGTTCAGGCAGCTCCTGACTTTTATATTTCATTTTTAGCTTGATAAAAAAAATGTATTTTTTTAACTTCATCAATTTTCAAATTTTAAAGTCATACTACATTACATTCGTTCCTTTTAATTTTAATTTTAAGATTATTTACACTTATCCAAAAAATTAATAATTTTTGTTACTTTTATATCATTTTTTCAATGGCTTTTGATAAAATTATTTGTTTTTTTTTTGTTTTTTATAACCCCATAACTTTTTTTTTTGTAAAATAACCTGATATCTTTTTTTTTTAAACTAGTAAGTAGCAAGGAGCTAACTCACCAACATATATTAAAAGAAGATTGATACAGAAAGGAGAAGGGGGACAAAGCCAAGACCTTCTCAAGCAAAAGAGAACCTAAAACTAGGCATGCCTAGTCTGTTTTGCACATAAGCTACTCTAACATCCACAAGTAATGTGTCATAAATAACAAGAGAATTCAAAGCGAGACCTACGTTTGCTAGTTTTTCAGCACATACATTTCCTTCACTATAAATATGTGCTATCAAGAAGCTGATGCTAGCAATGTAATATGTAACAACCCGATTTTTCGTATTTTATTTATTTAATTATTTTATGTGTGCTTAATTGTTTATTTTGGTGATTTATTGAATTTTGGGAGTTGAAGGGTATTTTAGTAATTTTGGGCGAGTGACATAATTGTAATATGTGAGAAATTCAAAATTTGAATATAGTGATGTATAAGTAATTTAGAGGGGGTGTGAGCTTAGTAAAAGTGTAGTGTTATTTTTAGTGTCATGAGGATTGACTAAGCCCATTAAGGTGAGTTAACCTAGTCCATTAATATATAAGAAAATTGTGTAGTGTTATTTTCATTAGGTCTTCACAATTAACACAAAACTAGAGAGAGGTAGAGAGAGAAAACAAGAGAGAAACTTGGAGAAGAGAAAGAAGAGGAATCTAGAAGAACTAAAGGGAAGATTGTTGATTTCAAGTGGGTTAGTAAGAGAAGTGAAGAAATAAGGTAAGAGGGAAGATTATCTTCATTAATTAGTTTTAATAAGCTTGGGGTATGTTTGGGAATTATAGCTTATGATTAATTGTTGCTGAATTGTTGTGATTTTCATGCTCATTTTTATTGATTATATTAAGCATGTCAAAACTGGATAATTCCATGCTTTCTTCATCTTAAACTTCATTTTTCATTATGTTAAGTTGATACCTTGATGAATTTTGATGTTTGTGATGATTAATATGATGATCAAGTGCTGTTTGGTGATTCTGTAATTGATTAAGAGTATGTGTATGTAATTTGTTTGAGAAATCATGAAGTTATGTGGGATAAGTTGTGAATTAAGTGATTTTGTGAAAAGTTCTTATTTGACTGAATCTGCTTAATTTGCTGCTGTTATTATGTGTTACTGTTAAGATTATGATTGTGAGCAAGAAACTATGTTTATGGTGTGAGTTGTTGTGAAATAAGTGGTTGTTGGTGTTTTTGGGAAAATAGCTTAATTAAGTGGAAAATGAATAAGTTGTTGATAAACTGAGAATGTTGTTGTTGGAAGAGTTATAGTAGGTGTGTGTAGTGAGGTTAAACATGTTGGAATGAAGTTATTTAAGCTGGGTATGTTTGTTTGTTAAATTTGGGTGAAAATGGGTTTTTGAGACGAACTTTGAAAATTTACCAGAAAATCTTTGGAATTGATGTTTCCTTAAGTACCCCTTGTTCTATTTGAGTATATTGATCATGGGTATAATTCATAAAATGTTTTGGGTGTGTTGGGATTGAATTAAGTGATTTAAAAAGGGATTTTGGGGTGAAAAACGTGTTTTAAAAACTGATTTCTGGTGGTTGACTCTGCTATTATCGTGCACGATGAGGGTCTATCGTGCCACGATATTGAACCCAGAATTTGGGTTCAGGTACTAGAAATATCATGTCACGATGGGGTACCATCGTGCCACGATGAGGGCCAGAATTTGGTGTTCTGTACTGGAAATATCGTGCCACGAGGGGATGCCATCGTGCCACGCTATAGGCCAGGTCAGAAACCCAAATTCCGCTTTCATTTGGTCTTTTTACCATTTTCTGTTGTGAACTGGGTTTTGGTGTAAACATGAAAGTTGTAGATATGGATGTTGGCTTTCATATGACATTGGTTTGACTTCATTTAGATTTCTAGAACTTGAGTTATGAGTGATTTACTACACATAGGTCATGACGCATGTTTCGTGAAAACTTTCGCATACTTTTCCAATGAACCATGAAGAATCCTTATAATTAATAATGAATCTAAGGGAGCTTTTATAGCTAATAAATGAGTATGTATTGATGGTGATATTTAAATTGATATTCATGATGATGTTGATGATGATGTTTATGATGTTATTAATGATGCTATTGATGATGTTTCAGTAAATGATGATGATATATGTTGTGTATTAAGTGACGATGTTTGAATACTTGACTTGATGTGTGACCTTAGTGATTTGATAATGCGTTAATTGGAGTTTTGGTGATGATACGTTATATGACGGAGAGAATCGTATAACAAATGATGAGTATATTTGGTGAGCATTGTCGAGTGTCTATGTGGGTCCATGCATTCATAGTCAGTCCAGAGATGGTGTGGTGATTTCATGGCGGGGTTTAAGCCTCGAGGATTTCATCGGAGATTGTATGGTGAATTCATTGTGGGGTTTTAGATCTCGAGGAATTCATCGGTGGTGGTACTGTAAAACATATAGAGTCGTCTAGGAGCATTGCATAAGTGGAGTCTTATGTATTAATGCGTTGATGAGAATTTGTGCATCTAAGTGGTAATTGTGCATTGAAGATGTGATGTGACGAATTGTTATAATTAACTTGTTAATTGTTTATCGATGATGGCATGAATTGGATGATTGTAAATGATGAGTGATATGATGGAGTAGTTAGACTTATATGAGAATATGACTATGAGTTACATGTTCTTAAATTTTGGATAATCCAATTTGTTATGTTTGAATAATGTGATGATATGAATGTTGTCTGAACTACACTTGTTTATTATTTCTTATTAATGAATGTATATATTACCCTCCAGTGGCTTTGGTGTCGCCTCATCCCTTGTGGATGTAGATTTGCAGGATTGAGCGCTTGCTTCCGGTGAGTCGTGATGGGTTGTGGCTTGACGCCTAACTCATGTTTTATCTTTTACTTGGAGACGTCTAGAGTTAGAATGCTCTGATTAGGATGTCGTCTGGGATTTTATTTTTCGTACTCTGTTGGATTTATTTTGAGTGATCTTTATGATCCAAATACTTATGTATTTATTTTGAGATGTTTTGAGATGACCCGAGATGATTATATGTATGTTGAGGTATTCTGCTGCGATATGTTTATTTATATTGATGAGATTTTCATATTATATGTTTAATATGAGTTTTAGGAAGAAATGTAAGGTTCCGATTGCATGCTAGTTGTTTATTTATCGTTTATTAGTAGTCTCGGGGATCGGGTCCTTATATAATCCATACAATTATTCTATCTGTTTCTGATCTTCTAGGGGACTAAAGATGCAAATTTGAAAGCCAATATTGCCAGTTTAAAATCTATTTCAATCCATAATCTAGTGTACCTTCTTGTTTTGCAATCTCTATAGCTCTCATTACACCAGAAAGCTTAGCCAACAAAGAATTTCCAATTCCCAGTCCTTCAGCAAAACCTCCTAAAAATAGAGCTTGACTGTTTCTGAAGACTCCCCCACAAGAAGATAAACCAGGATTTCCATTAGCTGCTTCATCATAGTTGCATTTGATCCAATTGAAGATTGGAGGATGCCAAATAACCTCCTTGATTCTGCTATGTTTAGGAGGACTAATTTTGCAGTTAAAAGCTTTTAAGAAAGAGAACTCTAACATTGAAGAGCTTGCAGCTAACTTTGAGTTGCTTACAGACAAAGAAACCCCAACAATAATGGAGGAGACTTCTGATTTCCAGTGTATGACTTTGTTGTTAAACCTAGCTTCATTTCTAGATTGCCATATAACATAGAAAATGTTGATTAGGGCAGCTTGCATAACTAACTTGCAGTGTGGGGACCACCCTCTATCACAAAGTTTTCAGACATCTATAGAAGAAAACTATAAACTTGTCTGCAAAACTGTAGCCATCCATCTCCAAATATTCAAAGCAAAACTGCACAAAAAAAACAAATGAAAGCTTGATTCTTCTTGCATACCACAAAGATTGCATTTTGAGGGAATGAGAGTCAAGACTGAAGTCTGCCACCCTTGCATCTTCATCTAGTAAGAATGAGGTTTATTAGAGGCTCCGCACACCAAGCATCCGTCCAAAACATGATCTTCTGGCCATCTCTCTTCTGGCCATCTCTCATCTAGTAAGAATGAGGTTTATTAGAGGCTCCCCACACCAAGCATCCGTCCAAAACATGATCTTTTGGCCATCTCTCAGCAACCAGGTAGATTTTTCCAAGATAACATTATATTCATTCTTCATGCATGACCATAGTGAAGATAAAATGTGATGATTGATTGGCTTACCAATTCTAATGGTTCTACTCAAAAGAAGCTTAGCCCATCTCTCATGTGAATGAAGTATGTCTCAGCATAATTTCATGTTAGCAGCTGCATTGAGGTTGATGATTGACTTGACACCAAGACCACCTTGTGAATGAGGTTTGCAAAGCTTCTTCCATGCAACTGTATCCAATTTTCTTTTTATTATATCCCCCGACCATATGAAGTTTCTGAAGCAAGTCTCTAACTCTTTCAATAAGAAAGCTGGCTAATCATAGATTGTTATTGTGTGATATAGCATACTTTGGACTACTGATTTGATTAGTAGAACCCTTCCAGCAATAGATAGCAAAAAAGCTTTCCATGTTGATAGTTTTGTCTTGATCTTATCCACAACTGGCTACAAAAATCCAGCCCTTGGTTTACCTTTGAAAATGGGAACCCCCAGATAGTTGAAAGGGAGGGAACCATTGTTAAAGCCAATTAGATTTGTGAGTTGATGAAGCCTAGCATCTGAGATAGAACCTGAGTAAACTGTTGACTTACTATTGTTAACTTTGTGGCCAATTCTTGACCATATCTGGTGAAAAGGTCCATTAAAACCTCTATGCGGGTTTTTTTTTTACCTTTACAGAAAATCATGATATCATCTACATAGAGGATATGAGATGGTATCTTTAAGTATCTAGACCCCTTCATCTGTTGTAACTTGCCTTGCTCTACGAGTTTTGTCAAGTTTCAACTTAAAACATCTTCTGCCAAGCAGAAGAGTAAAGGGGATAAATGGTCCCCTTGTCTCACCCCTGAAGAGCAAGAAAAGTAACCTTGTCGAGATCCATTGATGCATATGGAAAACTTTGTAGAATGAAGAATAACATCAATCCAGTTGCAAAAAGTTTCAGAGAATCCAAACTGCTTAAGAACTCCGAGCAAGAACTTCCAGTCCAAAGTGTCAACGCTGATGTCCACTTTGAAGTCTAAATTGCCACCAAATGATTTCTGATCCAACATGTTGATTGCTTCAG